>PVIU01018740.1:0-38154 GCA_004026605.1 Ondatra zibethicus
AAAAAAAAAAAAGAATCCATGGAAGGGCACCTAGTACTCTTTCCTGCTGAGGCATCTCTCCAGCCCCATGTAGCTTCTTTAAAACAACACTCATTAAACGTTTACTCTGTTCCAGACACTCTTCTACATGTCCAGTGCTTAAAATCTTAACCGCTCCACCCCATATCTAGAGAGGATATCTAGTTCTCTATTAACTCAAATGAACCTACAACAGATCAGAGTCCCATGCTGGTTCCCAGGCTGTTTCAGCAACATGGCAGACTCCCCCAGGGGCCTTTGTCTATTCTCCCTCTCTTATCTACAACAAAAACCTCCCAGGTTAATCAGGGAGCTGCCACGTCGGTGGTTTCTTTAGCATTAAAGAAACCCCTCACATACAGAAGGGGAAATCAATATCCTCTAACTTCATTTTACAGATGAGGAATCTCGGGATCAATTGGACAATTAGCAGAAGCGGATTTCGACCCACAGTGTGACTCCTGAGACTGTGTTGTGCTGAGGATGAAAGTCTGGTTGTGGGCTCTGATACTCAGCTGCGTCCCTTTGCAGGAATGGAGGAAGTAGCGCCTCACCAACCCTTTTCTAGTACCTTTCGAAGGATTGCTGTCTTGCCAGGGTCATGGCCCTTCCTACAGCAGTGTGCATTCATGCCTGTTCTAAATGGGGTTATACCGGCCCTTTCCAGCTCCTCACTCCCAACTCAGCACATTTCTGAACCGACCTCTGAGCTTCCCCATGGGGAGGTCCAGGTTCCAGCTGAGACCAAAACTCAGTGTGCTTTCACTACGCCCTTCTCCATCCTTCCCATTCTTCCTTTTCCCAGAGGTACATGTCCAACACTTTCTTAAAACCCTTGCATATGAGTGTCCCTCCCTGGGGTCCGCTCTTAGCCCACCTATGACAACTAACCCGTAGCAAGCCACTGGGCACACAGAATGCCTAAGAATTTAATTGGCTCTAAGCCTAACATGGTTACTTTCACGTTCCATCCCATCCTCAAAATATTTTCCCTCATTCTCTGGGACAAACTCCTGTTTTGTGCAAAATCCAGCAACTGGGTTTGCTGCGGTTCGGACATGAAGTATTTCCTAAAGAAGTTCACGTGTTGAGGGCTTATACAGTGTTCAGAGGAGAAACTGTGAGGGTGTGCTTGGCTCGTTGGCTTCCTCAATGGGTTAATTCACTGGTGAGTTCAGAACCTGGTGGCATCATTGGGAGGTGATGGACTCTTGGGGGTGGACATTCTGTCAAGGGTTACCTCGTCCCGGGGCCCTTTCTTTGTCAAGTCTGTTTCTTGACTGCTGTGAGGCAAACAGCTTGCCTCTCTCATCCCCTCTCGCCATGGCTTTCCTACCTTGCCACACGTCGAAAATGAATGGAGTCAGCTGAACAGGGACTGCAACTTCTGAAACCATGAACCAAAAATACCTACTTCCTCCTTGAAGTGTTACTCGGGCTCTTTGTCTCAGGGATGCGAAGTTAAGCAGCCCCCGTCTTCCTGCTCTAGCAGTGCGCTTGTCTTAGCGCCCAGAGTGAAAGTCCCTGGGAGCCCTCTGTGGTCCCTTTGCTCTGTCATTCCCGTCTGCCGTCCCTTTATTCTGCCATTTCCGGAAGGAATATTTCCATTTTTCTAGGAGAATCCCTGTTCCTCACTTAGACCACATTTGGGGTGTAGGGAAGAACTCTCTCCCATCCTTCCTCTACTTTCTGCAAGGATGACCACACGACTCAGAACTGACCAATCAGATTATCCCATTGTCCTGGTCTCATAGAATGGTTTAATAATAGCTACCTAAATTAGTCCAGCAAGAAGCAACGCCAAGACCTTCATTGGTCTTTGGGGGACATGCATGCGATGTCTTTACTTTAGCTTGCCAAGCTGCTAAGACAGTATACTTGGAGAGGATGGCACCTCAGAGAAAGAGAGAGCATTTCAGCAAATGAAGCCGATCCAGAAGGCGAGTGAAGAAATGAAATAGCAGTCTCTGACCACATCGCCCATATGCCTGGGACTCACCATGAAGAAGGTTGTGCCCACTCACGGACTTGTCAATTATGCAAGCAGCAAATTTTAAGTTCTATTTCTGTCATTGCAACTGAAAGCTGTACAGTTCTGAACATTTTTACAAAGCCCCCCTATGCAGAATGAACTCCCATGAAAGCATTTGTCTTTTAATTCAGAGTGAGTTGAAGGCTGTGGCCATTTTTCATGCACTAAGGTAGTTGTTGGGTGGTTTGGAGGGAGTTTCTGGCCACTGCAAGGAAGACTTTTAAGTTACAGGCCTTATTTTCATGCTAAAGAAGAGACATATAATAGGTGTTCTTCTGCAAGCACAGGGGACATGGCTGGTGGAAGTCTTACCTTTCTGGGGTACTTGTAGGGTGCTGTCACTGACTTCACATGCTGCTGCAGCAACTTGGTGAGCTGGTCTGGGTCATGGGACAGGAACTCAGGAGCAAGGACCACAAACGCCTTTACGACCTACAGCAAGGATGAAACCCAAGTGGGATCAGAATACTTATTCATCTCTTGGGATGAGGCAAAATCGGTATCAAGATGGCCACCACAGTCACAACTAAATGCCTGCATCCATTCAAACGTCTGGGCCAAAGGAAAGGAAAATATTGGAAGTGAGTGAGAACAGCCAACAGTCCAACTTGTTCTCAAGGGACTTATCTTTTGGAAGGAGACGTGAGGATGAGAGACCCTGGGCTCACCTCATTCACCCGCGATAGTGAGGACCCCTGGGGGAAAAGGAGCTGCAGAGAGGAAGGCTAGGAAAGCCAAGACTGGGAGCTCTAACTTTAAGTGGTTTGTTCAATCTCTTCAAACTTCAGTTTACCCATCTGTAGGGTGGGATGAAGTTTTCACATTTAATTCATGGGAAGTAAAATAAAACCATCTGCTACTCAAAGCTCAGCGGAAGGCCCTCTTTCGCTCTCCCAGTGGCTCTCATTATTTTACGTGCCGCCGCGCGGTCCGTATCTGCCAGTCGCACGGCATCACCAAGCTTGAGCTATGAAGAAGTGCGCTGGGACACGGATCCAGTCACCCACCTTAAGCCCTCTCCACACACACAGTGAGCTCTGTACAGTCCCGTCACCTCGATGTTACAGGGTCCTCCTCCTGGCTCATGCCATGGTTCAAGGGCTGCATCTTCTAGAACAAGTCATCCCCTACTCTTGTCAAGAAACAGATCCTTACAGCTGACTATGTGCTATGGCGTTATGTCTTGTCCCCAGCACTTTGCAAATATCTACCACATTTCATGCTCATGACAATCCCTCGTCTTACAAATGTGGAAACTGAGGAAAGCAGTGGTTAAGCAGCTTGGTGAAGCTCATTGGCAGGATGGTCAATATTTGAATCCAAGTTGCCTAGCCTGTGAATCTGTGTCCTTGACCGCCGTACAATACTGTCTCTGTGCTTCCCAACAGCACTGTCACCTCTCCTCTGGAAGGGTCTGGGCTGCTGATCACAGCTGTCTCGGCCACGGCAGGGTGCTCCATCAATGCGTTCTCTACCTCTGATGGTCCAATACGGTACCTGTGAAAGTACATGCTTCAGAGGAGGCGGGACACCCAAACTTGAGGACTGAGAATCAGGCAGAACAAAACCCAAGCTCACCCTTCCTGGTCCAGAAACAATGCTCACCCGCTGGAATTAATGATATCATCTGTCCGTGCTATGAAGTAAAAATACCCTTCTGGATCCTTGGTTCCCCGGTCTCCCAGGAGCCAAAAGTCTCCCCGAATATTGGCCTCTGTCTTCTTGGGATTGTTCTAGAGAAACAGAAACAAAAAGCTACTGTGTCTGCAAAGTCTAAGACCCCTGGCCCAGGACTTCTGTGAACAGTTACTTTATTCGTTTTACCATGTGAGCAGCTCTACGTTGTGTGGTGAGCCTGTTACAAATCTACTAACCTTAGATTCCCCAGTCAACTTGAATCTTCTCCATTTATTCCAGTCCTTCCAGTCTCTCACAACTACCCTGAATCTAATCTTATATTTAACACTGATATATTCATTGGTCCATTTATATCCTAGGGTGTTTCCCCCTGTATATTCTGTCTTCTCTTCCACAGACAGTTTAACCTCTGGCCACTGCACAATACCACCCAAGGTTATTGAGTCAATTTGGCATTTTCTCCCTGACTCTCTCATTATACGTGAAAGGTCTAGAGATTGGCCAGCAGGATTCCAACGCCTCCCCCAGTGTTTACACTTCTGCCATGGCTGGGCCCCGCCATTTAGCTGGGTCACAAACGTATGAGTAATAGGGAGGCTTGAGGGCTACCTGTTGTCTGGACATTTTTATAGCTTACTCTGGTATGGGAGCATGGGTTTTAAGTTGATGTCCAGTTACAAGGTTAGAATTCTTCACCTACCTCCATCATTGGGAATGCCAAGGGACGTTCAAGGGGTTTGTCTGAAGCCAAACTGCTATTCTAAGTTATAGAACTGAGACAACAAGCCAAATTTCAAGACCACAGGTTTCTGCAGACCATGCAGCTTCCGCTGGCAGTACCAACATGGCCTTAAATATATCTGTCAATGCGACTGCATCTGTTTCCTGTGTATTCGGTGGGGACACCCATGTCCTAGCTCCTTTGCTAGCATGTGAGAACACATGAGGAATGTGTGCAGGCAGTGTTTGGGGAAGAGCACAATGTAGTTGTGTCCTGGTTGCAGCGCCTCAGTTTCCCCGTGGAGATGATAATTTGGATCTGTCATGGTTTCCTTATTTATTGCATGTGTATGTGGCACAGTTGTAAGTGCTTTACAAATACCATTGCTTTTGCATTCCTAATGTGATACGATACGATACCCAGCTCACCAATGATAAAGTGAGACAGGGGGATAGATAACTTGCTCCGGGTCATCCAGCAAATACCAGAGTAGCGTTTGAATTTAAGCAAACTGGCTCTAAAAATTTTACATGGTGTCTAAGAGCATTAACTGTGTTAAAAGTGTATCAGAAGTTTTAAGAGTGCTGCCTTTGTAGTATAGTATATACTCAATAAACCTTCCTAATGCTGAAACCCTTTAATACAGCTCCTCATGTTGTGGCCACCCCCGACCACACAATTATTTTCATTGTTACTCCATAACTATAATTTTGCTACTGTTATAAATCATAATAAAAATAACTGTGCTTTCTGATGGTCTTAGATGACTCCCATGAAAGGGTCATTTGATATCAAAAGGGGTCATGACCTACAGGTTGAGAACTGCTACAATAAACAGTGGGAAGAGCATTACCATTGGACGTGTTCATCTATTATCTTGGGTACAAGCCTTCACCACATTTCCAGAAGGTGTGTGTTTGAGGTTGTCTCTGACCACTTCCCAAGATTTGTAGATTTGACTTGAGCCTATAATCTCTGGTTTCACCATCCCTACATGGTAAGAGAGCTGGTCCTACTCAGATATTATCTATGAGTGCTTTCCAGAGGTCTGAACCCTAGATGCTGTCAGTGCTACTGTGATTCTCTCCATGGAGTTGCCCAGCATGGCTCTAAAGCTCCACAATGTCTAAAAGTCTGGGTCCATGCTTTGTGGAGAGAGCAGGGAGAATGCTCAGAGGCAATAAAAATAAGCGCACATTGTAGAAGGTTTTGTTGTTGCAAAGGCTTATGGGTGAGGGTTTTTTTTTTTTGTGATTTCTTAGTACTCGGCTGAGGATGGCAAGAGTGAATGGCCAGGCTTCAGCTTCTCCCTTCATAAAGTGCTCATTCTTTTTGGTTCTAATTTAACATTATTGTTGGTTTATACCGAATTAGGTGTCATTATGGAAAAGTGCCCATTCTTGAACCCTGAGAACTCTGACTCTCACCAATACCTCTTGAGGGGTCTCTACGACATTTGGCATCCCTCATCCTATGTGGTTCATCTCATCCTTACAGGGAACAGAGAGAGAGCATAGGTCCTCACCACGTATCCAGAGAAGATGCCTACTGGCCGGTTGGGCTTCACCCTGATGGCTATGTCTCCTTCCTTGCCAGGGGGCAGAACGTTTCCATGTTCATCTATGACCTGAAGGAAGAGGAAGATTGGATGGATGACCCATTGAGGAGAAGCTACACAAACAGTGGTGTGACGGCAGAGTTGTCAAGGGGAGACCATTTTGCTCTCAACAGGAATCAGAAATCAAGAGGAGCCAAGAGGTTTAGGCTCAGATACCTGGTGCACCTGCCTGGGTTTGTGCCAGACAAGCGTCTCAGTATACTAGACCAGAGGAAACTAGGCAGGTGCCGTTGGCTCTAAGAACTCAGGAGAAAACACCTATTATCATTGAGAGACTTTCTACTTGTAGACCTAAAGACTGAAAATCAAATGCTGTTCTGCTACCTTGCCCACTGAATTCAGCTAGGAGGCACTATGCTTGGACGCTGACCTCTGTAAAACAGAGATGCTTACGGTGAACGAATAGAATACTAAAAAGCATTTCTGTATAGTTACCATAGTCAATTACATGAGAGATCATCACACATGATTATGAATTAGACATAAGTTGTTATACTTATGAGAAATCTACATGTAATCATAGAACCATAAACATAAATTCAAGTTCTTAGAGTTCAGCCAAAATCAATAAAAAGAGAAAACACTTTAGCTTCAGTTCAGTCACTGTAATGCTAACAAAAATGAGTGCCATCCACTGATACACAATGGAGAGTGGTGAAGTTCATTGTCTCATTGGTCACTGGGCCCTGTGCTGCAATGGGTACCTACTGACCCAGAAGGAAATGTGCGGGGCTGTCAAAAGAAACCTGAGTTACAAATGCCAAGACACTTCTATTTTTCTTTCAAAATCACGTTTAGTGATGTAACCATCCAGGCAATTTTCTAGATGAGCACAGTGGTTCCTGTTTTTCTCCTTCCCATCCTTCCCTTTGCCCTCCCTCTCCCACTCCCGCAAAAACTAAAACTAAAAACATTTCATTCATTCATTCATTCGTGTGTGTGTGTGTGTTTGTATAGGTTGTCCTCTCTTCCACCATGTGAGTTTCAGGGAATCAAACTCTTACACACTGAGCCAGGACACTGGCTCTCCTCCTCCTTTTAAAATATTATCTTAATATATCAATATTATTTTTAAGTTTAAGCTTGTTATTTTTGAGAACTTCATACACTAATAATTTATTTGCATCGTTTCTATCCCCCTCCCCAACTCCTTATTTGTTCCTTTTCTCTTCTCTCAAATTCATGATATTTTCTTCTTTAATTACTGTTTCATACATATGTGTGTAATAACCACACACACACACACACACACACACACACCATGCTGAGTCCATTTACTGTTGCTCAAGTATGCTTGTGCTAAGGGGTTGATTGCTTGGGACTGAATAGCCTATTAGGAAGCTTGTCCCTGGAAAACTGGTTCTCTCACTCTCGGTAGCTGCAGACGGCTTCTGTGTTTTATGTAGGTGTGAAGTCTTGTGAAGTTTCCCCATTCATATTGGGCAAGGTCATCATGCAGGTTTTGTCTTGGCAACTGTGTTGTTGAGATCTTATGGGAGCAGCTTCTGCCGTCATCTCTAGAAGATAACTATCTCACAGGATGAACCCTGGTATCCTGGCTCTTAGTTTTCCTGACCTTTGTCCACGATGTTCCCTCAGCCTTAGATGTGGGGTCTCACTAAAGATGTAGCAATTGGGGTTGGCTACCCCACTGCCAGTTGCTCTCTTCGTTTGGATAACTTGTGGATCTCTGTAGTGGTCTCTGTCTACTGCAGAGTGTGCGTGTGTAGGGGGATGAGTCAGGCTTATCTGTGGGTAGAAGGATAAGTATGTGGAATGCAGTTAGACATATTATGTTAGGGAAACGGCAGTAGTGGGTTATCCTCTGAGATCCATGTCCTCTCCAGCCATAGGTTTATAGTGCCAGGCATGAATTTCCTCCTATAGGGCAGGCTGTATGTCCAATTTGGTTACCTCTAAGACAAAACTGCCGTGATTGCACCATTGGGGATCTCTTGCTGGGACAGCACTTGTTATTAGACTTATAGCCGAGTAGAACTATCGATCGCTTTTCTCCCTGGTCAGCTTGCATGGCACCTTCCAATACTGGGCAAGCAAGAGTTCAGGAAGGAGAATTTCTGGTCAGTTTCAGTTAATTACTCCAAGACTTATGCCAAAAGTATGTGGTGTCTTCATCAATAGGCTCTTATTTTCAGGTCCCGGAGGGCAACCAAGGGCAATAGCAATAGCCTATATTGTTTTGGACTCTCTTGGAGCAATAGCCCTCGCCAACAACTCGAAGGGAGAATTCCCATGCCTGGCGCTAGGGTTTTGGGTTTTGTTAGTCTTTGGGTCTTTAGGAAAGCATTAGCACCCATGTAGTATAACTCCATTGAAACTGTACACACACACACACACACACACACACACACACACCCTACATACATATTCATTGTATATGCTCTTAAATAAACATAAAATAACATGCTTCCTTTTGGCTTTTTCAAACATCCTTAGTGTTATTTGTCTCTTTTTTTCATGCCCCTCTCTGTATTACCCTTCACTCTCCTCCCCAGCCTCGCCAGTAAAAGTCTCTCCGTTTTTCTCATTTTCCCTTCATATCACTCATTTTACTACGTCCCCTTCCACCGTTTCTTCTACTCTATCTACTCTCCCCCTGATCTCTTCCTACTTTCTCAGTACACAAACCTAAAGATTTGTAGCTGGGTAAGACTCCAAGAAATAGTGGAGAGGGTGCCTGCACTGGCCCTCCCCTGTAATCAGATTGATGACTGCCCTAATTGTCATCATAGAACATACATCCAGAAACTGATGGAAGCAGATGCAGAGATCCTCAGCTAAGCACTGGGCTGAGCTCCCAGAACCCAGTCAAAGAGAGGGAGGAGCAATAATATGTGCAAAGGGGTCAAGATCATGATGGGTAAACCCACAGAGACAGCTGACCCGAGCTAGTGGGAGCTCACTGACTCTGGACTGTCAGCTGGGGGAACCTGCACAGGACCAAACTAGGTCCTCTGAATGTGGCTGACAGTTTTGTGACTTGGGAAGTTTGTGAGGCCACTGGCAGTGGGACCAGGATTTATCCCAAATGCATGAGCTGGCTTTTTAGAGCCCATTCCCTGTAGAGGGATACCTTGCTCAGCCTAGATACAGAGGGGAGGGTCTTGGTCCTGCCTCAAGGTGATGTGACAGACTTTGGTGATGCCCCATGGGAGGCCTCACCCTCACTGAATGGAGTGTGGGGTAGGGAAAGTGGGAGGAAAAGGAGGAGGGGAGGGAGAGGAAACTGGAATTTGTATGTAAAATAAAAAATACTGCTTTTAAATTTAAAAAAGTAAATTAAAAAAAATTGCAGCTGGAATCCTGAAGTAAGAAAGAACACACAACATTTGTCTTTCTGAGTCTGGGTTATCTCACTCAGCTTATTTTCCATCTATTCACCTGCAAAGCTCATGATTTCATTTTTCTTCACAGCTGATTGTATCCCATAACTAAAATGTATACATACACAGTATATATGTAATATGTGTGTGTGTGTGTGTGTGTGTGTGTGTGTGTGTTAGATTTTCATTTTCCATTCATCAGCAAAAGAACATTTAGGTTGTCTCTATTTTGTGGCTGTGGTGAACAGAGCAGCAATGAACATGGCTAAATAGTATCTTTGGAGTAGGATGTCAAGTCCTTCAGGCATATGTCAAGACATGATATAGCTGGGCTATAAGGCTGATCTACCTTTAGCTTTCTGTGAGCTATCCACATTGATGTGCCGACTGGATACACCATTTTGCAATCACTAACAACAAACAGGAGGTCCTCTTCCCTCATGTGCTCAACAGCATTTGTTGTTAGCTCTTTTCTTGGTCTTAGCCATTCTAACCAGGGTGAGATGACATCTCAAAGTAGATTTAGGTTTACATTTCCCTAATTGCTAAGGCTGATGAATACTTTTAAATATTTCTTAGCCATTTTTAAATTTTCTTTTGAGAATTCTCTGTTCAAACCCACAACCCATTTTTGAAGTGGGCCATTTGTGTTCTTGGCCTTTCGTTTCTGGAGTTCTTTGAATATTCTGAGTATTATTCCTCTGTCATGTGTGTAGCTGGCCAAGAGTCTCTCCCACTCTATAAGCACCCTCTCCACTTGGCTGGTTGTTTCTTTTGCTGTGCAGAAAGAAGCCTTTTGGTTTTGTGAGGTCCCATCTGTCAGTTGTTGGCCTTAATTCCTGAGTAAGTGGAACCTTGTCCGGAGAGTTCTTTACTGCATCTTTACCTCTTGGCCACAGCCTAAGCTTTCTTCCAGAAGTTTCAGAATTTTAGGGTTCACATCTAGTTCTTTCATCCACTTTATTTTAGGGTCTAGTTCAATTGTCTACCTGTGGGTACCCAGTTTCCCCAGTACCATTTACTGATTGCTGTCTTTCCTCCATTGCAAATTTTTGACATCTTTGTCAAAGAGAAGATGGCTACAATTACATCACTTATGTTTGAATTTATTTTGTTCCATTAATCTACACGCCTGTTTTTATGCTGATGCTGTGCTCCTCATTACTGTAGCTCTGAAATATAACCTGAGATTTGGTATGGTAATCCCTCCAGTGCTGTTCCTTTTGCTTGGGGTAGCTTGTACTATCTGGGGTCTTTTTTTCTTTCTTTTTTTTACTTCCACATGAGTTTTAGGACGTTTTTTTATTCCTGTGAAGAGTGTCATGGGGGTTTTAAGTGGAATTTCACTGAATCTGTGAATTGTTTTCAGTAGAATGGTCATTTTCACAATATTAATTCTACCAAATCCATAGACATAGGAAGTCTTCCCCTCTTTCTAGTGCCTTCCTCAATTTCTTTCTTCAGAGAGTTGAAGTTTTCCTGTGAAAGGCTTTCACCTTTCGGGGTAGGTTGATTCTGGTATATCCTTGAGGATACTGTGAATGAGAGTGTACCCATGGTCTCCTTCTCAGATGTTAGATTTTGGTGTATAGAAAATTACTCATGTTTGCAAGTTTATTTTGGATCTTGACACTTTGCTGGAAGTGTAAAACCTTTTTAGAAGTTTTCTGGTAGATTTTTTGGCATCTCTTATGTATAATCTCATATCATGTGCAGGTAGGGATAATCTGACTTCTTCTTTTCCTATCTAATTTCGTTCTCTTCCTCATTACTCCAGCCAATGCTTCCAGTACTCTATAGAAAGGGGATGGGGGAGTCAACAGCCCAGTCTCATTTCTGAATCTAATCTGATTTCTTCAAACTTTCTTCATTTAGGCTGATTTTGGCTGTGGGCTTCTAATATATAACTTTTATCACATTGAGGTTTATTTCCTCCGGTCCTGTTCTCTATAGAACTTTAACCGTGAAGTTGGCTTGTATTTTTTTGTCAAAGGTATTTTTAAGCTGTATGGAGATAATCATGTAATTTTTGTCTTTGAGTCAATTTATATGATTTATTCTACTTATTGATTTAGGTATGTTGAAGCATACCTGCATGTCTAAAATAAAGACAACTTGATCGTTGTGGATGATCTTTCTTATATGTGCCTGTGTTCAGTTTACAAGTATTTCATTGAGAATCTTTGTATCTATGTTCATCAGGCATATTGGTTTATATTTTTATTTGTTTTGTTGTAGTGTGTTTACCTGGCTTCGGGGTTCAAGTTATTATGGCTTCACAGGTGTTTGAAGGTGCGCCTTCTGTTTACATTTTTTAGAGTAATTTTAAAACTCTATTGCATGTACTGGATTTTTGGGATCCTAGTCTCTTTGGATGTATACCTTGTTGAACCTAGATGTAGTAGGGAGGGCCTTGAACTTTTCACAGGGCAGGGTGCATTGCCCTCTCTTAGGATTGGAGGGGTTGGGATGGGAGGGTGTGTGGAGGGAATGGGATGGGAGTGGGAGGAGGGAAGGGGTGGGAATTTGGATTGGAATTTTTTAAGTAATAAAATAAAATAATAATTAAAAAGTTTCTGTTTGAAAGGCTGGTAGAATTCTGCTGTGACTCCATCTAGATCTGGTTTTTTGTTTGTTTTGTCAGAAGGTGGGGAATCTGAGGAAGACACCTAGCTGGGCTGGCATACCTAATATTAGTTCACTCAATGAAAATGTAATAGATGACTACATGACCACAAATTCATGTTTTCCCTCCCTCCTTATTGCCCTCAGCAAACCTGTACATCATAATGGGGAATAGCTGTTCCAAGGGAGCCTGGTTTGATCTTCATTGTCCTGGAAACTCTGCATGTGAGTCCCTGTGGGGAGAGACAGATAGAACAGCAGGGCTCAGGAAAAGCTGCGCAGTCAGCAGAAGAAAGGGTTCGGTGATCAGGTCTCACTCCCGCCTGAGTCATTCACACTCCTGTCTCCTCCACTCCCATCCTCCAGCTTTCTCCCTTTCCTGGAACCCCAATCCTAGTGGCTTCACCAAAATATTTTCTCAGAAGACAATCTGGTTACTCCCCAGGGAAGAGATATGAGCAGCTGCTCTCCCCAAATCCAGCTAGATGAGAGAAATGGGTTCTCATATTTTCCAGCACAGTACAGTGACTAAAATCAGCAGCAATGGACCCCACATCTCCAAGTTGGAGAAGAAGGATAAATGCTTGAGTAGGTGGGTAAGCCAAATACCCTGAGCAATCATGATATGTGGTGCACAGATATAGAAATATCACACAGTAGGGGAGGGTATAGCTAGGTGGTAGGACAATTGTGGGTCATGTGCAAGGTCCTGAGCTTGGTTCTCAGTTTCACAAGAAGAAGAAAAAGAAAAAGAAGAGGAAGAGGAAGAAGAGGGAAAGGAGGAAGAGGAGGAAGAAGAAGGAGAAGGAAAAAGGAAGGGAGGAGGAAGAAGAAAAGGACAAGAAGAAGGAGGAATTTTATGTTCAATTCTTATGTATCAATTAATTTTTTAAAATACAAAGCTAGCCATCTGCAGTCCAAAAGACCTACAAGATCTTAAGGAGAGTTTGCTTGAATCCTGAAATGAACCCTGCCCTCAGAGAGGCTGTGGGACAGGGAAACCCTTTCTGTACATGTTCTCCTCTGGATGGATGGCAGCCCTTACTAGGTGTGCACTCCGTGTACTGTGGTCCTCACCTGTATTAGCAAGCTCTTCTTGACTGCTCCATATCACAGCACTGCCTCCAGCCTGCTGGTGGGAACATTACTGGGGGTCTATTAGCCAGAAAAGGAAGATAGGTGATAGGGCAGGGAGCAGAGGAGAGGACAGGACAAAACAAGAGAGGAGAGGACAGGAGAGAAGAGGAGAGGACGGGAGAGGACAGGACAGATGAGGAGCGGAGAGGAGAGGACAGAAGAGAAACCCTGAGGGTCAAGATAGAGGGAGACACTCAGAAAAGGAGCCAATAAAGCTGGGGGACAGACTCTCAAGGCTGTTCTCGTGAGTAGCACAAAACAGTGCAGATCCATGCTGTACACATGCTGCCCATTAACTTCAAGATCGGCAGGGGTAGTAGGGACACAACTGGCTTGTCCCCATCCTTCTGTTTGACAGCCGAGTGTTGTGCCTGACACATCTGAGAGCTGCGGTTTTCTGCGAATGTGTGGCTCCATCACACAGACCTTCCATGATGGTGCTGTCTGAATGAACAGTCAATGATGCTGCGCTGCTGGCGATGTTGGGAGGGAGCACCTCTAGGTCAACACCTTTCTCATGAGACTGAGTGGTGGCTCTCTTAAGACTCTGTCAGTCACACAAGAATAGGTTTCTACAAAGCAAGGCTACCCCTTGCTTTAGTTTGTTTGGCCCATGTCTGCTTTCCCAACCATTTTCATCATGAGTTGAAGCAGTATGGGGATAGGATACGGAATGTATGAGCAGATGCCAACATTCAGTCTTAGATTTCCCAGGCTTCAAAACTATGAGCCAAAGTATCTACTTTTTTCATAAATCTCCTAGCCTCAGTTATTACGCTATGACCACACAGAACATTAGGTCTCTAGCTCTTGACTCTTTACCTCTTTTCATCACCTACCTTGGCATCAATTTCTTGATTTTCTGCCTTCCTCCCCCACTAGACTGCAATGCTCATGAAATTGGGAACATTGTCATTTTGTTCCCGTAGTAGATGTTCTATAAGTATTTCTCAACCAGAAGAGTGACACACTACTTCACAATAACCTGATTAGCAAACAGAGTTGTTTGTTTGTTTTCAGGTAGGAGCATGCAGCCCATGGTCCCCTAGGGAGTAGATACCGTTTCTGTCTGGCCGTAGAATTCTCGGATGTCCAGGCCTGTCTTGGCTTTCCAGTTCTCCAGAGTCTCTGAGAGAAGGCTCTCACCTCCAGTGAAGCAACTATGCAGATGTGGGAACTTGTAACTAAAGAAGAGATTTTATTTTCCCTCAGCGTTGTTAAAAATGAAGTCTACCTGGACTTGAAACTGAGTTCTGCTATGGGATGACCCTGAGTTTATATAGGTTAAGTGTGTCCAGATAAATAGGCATAGGGATGGGTCTAGATGCTCCTACCAGTCCCCAAACGTCCATCACCTGGAAAGATCCTGTTGTAGCAACATCCGGTAGATGAGGGGGGCACCCACCATGCTGCTGATTGGATAGCTGGACAGCACCTGCAGGGAGAGGACCTTCTGAGACACTGCTCCCTAGAGCAGCTGACAAACTCAGCAAGGCAAACATCACTATGACAGTCACGACTTCTCAAGTTGTAGTGCTACAGACTGAGATCCTGGTTTGTCTGTTGTGTTTGTTGCAGACTTAACAAGCCTCATGATTCTCATCCATGCTCACAACACACCACAGAGGAATGAATGCAGACAAAAGAGGTACAAGATTCATTTAGAATACTTTTGTCAAAGTCTGACTGGCTCTTGCCATTCAGTTTAAGACTCATCTTTGCAACCTCAAACCTACCTCACCAAAGGATGTGTAAAGCTTCTCTCTGCTCTCTCTGCTATAGGGTAAAAGGACCAGGGAAAGAACTCCCTGACCCTGACTTGACCCAGAGACCAGGGACAAAGAAAAACACCCTGACTCCAACTTGACCCCAAACTGGAGACCAGGGTTGTATTGGCTGGTTTTGTATGTCAACTTGATACAAACTAGGGTCATCAGAGAGGAAGGAGTCTCAACTGAGGAAACGCCTCCACGAAATCCAGCTGCAAGGCATTTTCTCAATTGATGATCAATGAAGGAGGGCCCAACCTGTGGTGGGTGATGCCACCCCTGTACTGGTGGTGCTGGGTTCTATAAGGAAGCAGGCTGAGCAAGTCAGGAGAAGCAAGCTAGTAAGCAGCACCCCTCCATGACCTCTGCATCAGCTCCTGCCTCCAGGTTCCTACCCTGTTTGAGTTCCTGTCCTGACTTCCTTCAGTGATGAACAGCAATGCTGAAGTGTGAGCCAATTAAACCCTTTCCTCTCCAACTTGATTTTTGGTCATGGTGTTTCGTCACAACAATAGAAACCCTAATTAAGACAAGGACCAAGGGGAAAATAAAATCAATCCCTGAGCCTCTTGGGATTTTTCCTCCCAATAAATCCCCTGTGTGAGGTTTGTTGTGCAGTGTGACTTTGTGGTATTCCTCGGCTCCCGACTGCCAGGATACCTTTCCCTTCAGAGGTGCAACACTTGCATTGGGGAAGTCCCCCCCACCCTGCATAGCTGTAACACTTACACCTGATGCTGCAGCAAATGAGTTATATGAACTTGGCTCAGTGTCTTGACCTTCTGGAACTAGGTTTGTTAGAGGCTATTTCCATGAAACTAATTGTGAGAGATTGTAGTGGTCAAAAGTGGCTAAAAGCATTCTAAGGCAGTGTCCAAGAGAGACCTGGAGCTGCACGCTACCTCTGCCTTTTCCTTCTTCCTGAAGTCCCCACAACGACCACAGGCAGCATGTACTGTGATTCTGTGTATGGACCTGAGCCCTCCAGGGTTAAGTTGCTCGCTAGCAGCTGGAGGAGTCGGCGTTTGCCGCGTGGATGCAATGCTGTTTCCTTCACCATATTTGTTTTGTACAGAACTAAACAGCGATCCAAGCAAATGTTTTGAAAAAAATAACATTTGACTATTACCCAATAGCTTCCTGTATGTGTAACTGATGATTCTGTCTAGTTCTGTAGTATATTTTTGCAATCAAAATGAAAGCACATTTATTGCTTGTTTCTATGCAGCAACATAGAAGATTTACTTAGTGACTACCTCAGACTTTACAGGGAAAGCAATCTTATTTGCTTTTTCGAATTCCTCCCAGGTAAATTCCCCAAACTGGACAGAAATAAAACACCCATCTGTAATATGATGGGAAAGAAATGGTGACACATTCTTAGAATGGAATACTATAGAACAATAAATCTTAAAAGATAACAAGCCAGACACATGAAAAAATATGGATTAACCTCACACAGAAATTTGCTGAGTGGAATAAACCAGATGCAAAAGATAATCCATCCTACACTCAAATTGATGAGAGAGAGAGAGAGAGAGAGAGAGAGAGAGAGAGAGAGAGAGAGAAGAGGTGAAATTTAAACCAGTAGAAGTCAAAAGAGTTATTGACTTTTGAGGTGAGGGTGTGGCCAGGGAAGGTATGGGTACCTCCAGTAGCCATGGAAACATTTGAGGCTTCCATCTGGTGACGGTTACATAGGTGTCTGATATGAGTCGTACATTACATATGCTGGATGGAGCCCTAGGCTGGATCTCTAGGCCTCATGTGACAGGATTTGGAGATACTGATGCCAAGTACTGAAAAAGCTGTGCCAATGGTACATTAGTGTTAGAATAAAAGGATGAGATTCTCTCTCTTCCTCCCTCCCTCCCTCCTTCCCATCGTTCCCTCCTCTAAGGCTATAGCAAGAGGGTGATCTCCTACAAGTCAGCATGAGGTCACTCATTAAGCAGGCAACTCCTCTAGCACCTTGATCATCCTTGAATCCACCCTTCAGAAGCACGGGAAGCATCAGCTGTGAGAGCCTCCCCGTGTGCAGCGTTTCTGGGGAGTAGTCGAAACTGACCAAGGCAGTGTCTGACCCAAGTGAATTCCTTCAAACTGTACACTAGAATAGTGGCATTCCATACCTTTTAACCATCATCTTGTTTTACACTGCAAAGGAGGAAGGAAATAGGACACACACACACTCATACATAGACACATGCATGTACACAGATGCACATGCATACATGTATGTATGCACACATGTGTGCGAGGGAGATGGTATTACCTCTCATACCGCTGTCTGAGATATGACAGCAAAAGAAGTGCCTCTTAGTTGAGAGAACAACCACCTGGTCCCATCTCTTGAACACATGCCACTCATCGATGCCTGTGTCCATCTCTATCCCTAGACCATGAGCTTTGTTAGGTGGGTGCAAACTTGCATCTTGCTTCCTGCTGTCCATTGCTCACTCATGTGGCTGGGATTTTAGCAGAAGTTTTTTATGAATTGAAATCAACTGCCATGACCTGGAGTGTGTAAACCCCGAGCTTACTCTGACTAACCAGTGTGGATGGTTCTCTCTTACCTTTAGAACAGTCTGTGGGTCAAACTTCGGCAAAAAATAGACAAATGTGCATGCTCCCAGTGTCCAGGGTTCCAGAAATGCAGCTATAATGTTCACTATCCAACCTGTGTCTGATATGGTCCATACTGTGTCAGAGACATCCATGCCTGTCCAGGAGCTGAGAACACAGAACACAGGCACACAGAGCTGAGTGCACACTGATGGGTATGGTACTTGAGGGGCTGTGGGGGGGAAGGGTGAGGTGTGGGCATCTCGTGTGTGTGAAGGAGTGGCAGCACTTTTGAAAGTGTGACCCTAGAAGGCACAATTTAGCAGATAACTGGGTTTTGCTCTTACTTTATTTCCAATACTAGGACAGTGACTGACAAGTGAAATCACCCAGGAAAAGCTTACTAACAGAAGGCATCAAAGTAAACAATCATGTGTGTGTGTGTGTTTGTGTGTGTGTACACGTGTGTGTGCAGGTATAGACATGTATGGACTGTGCAGATATCTTTATCTGTTACTTTCCACCTCAGTTTTTAAACAGTCTCTCACTGACCCTGGAGCTTACTGATTGGCTAGAGTGGCTGACCAATGAGCTTCAGAGAGCTCCTGCTGGCTCTGCCCCTCCAGTGCTGGGGTGACATATATGCACCACCACACTTGGCTTCTTATGTGGGTGCTGGGGGATCCTCACACTTATGCAAGCATTTTGCCCACAAAGCCATCTCCTCAGCTTCCAAGTCAACATGCTAACAGTCTTGTCATGTTCAAAGCTTGGCTGAGTAGGTCTTTTTGCCCTTTGGTTCACTTTGCTCCAAGCGCCATGGGCTGCCCAAGCACAGCTGCAGTTTTCCTTGTACAGGAAAAAGCTTATTTCCTTTCTCTCTTCAGGGCAGAATAAGAAGCATCAAACTGGGGTTAAAGCAAAGATGTTGTAGGATAGACAGGAAGAACTTGCAGCTGGGAGTGTGTTATGGGATTCCCCACTGTATGCTGTGAATATGTTTTATTACCATTGGTTAATGAATAAAGCTGTTTCAGCCAACAGCTTAGCAGAGCAAAGTCAGGTGGGAAATTCGAACAGAGATATATAGAGAGAGTAGGCAGAGCCAAAGAGACGTTATGTAGCTGCTGAAGGGTCTGAGCAGTCGGGAAACTAGCGAGCAGTCTCTGCCTACAGGAGTGCACTGCAACGTGCTTGCACACACACACACATACTGAAGGTGATTGATCTCTTTAGGAAATTAAGCATATTGGAACTGATTTGGGATGGTGGTAGTGAAAAGTAATGCCTTAGTTTTAAAAGTAATTTCAAAACTGTACTTTAGTTCAGCTCATGTATTAAAGTTATTTATTTTGTGTGCAATTGTGTGCATGTGAAGGCAGTGTGTTTTCAAGGGAAGAGAGCACACACATGTGTGTATATGTATATGTCTTTTGAGGCCAAAGGTGAACATCAGGTGTCATCCTCAGGTACTGTCTATCTTGATTTTTGAGACGAGGTCTTTCACTGCCTGCCTTGGGGTTTTTCAATCCAGCTAAACTTGCCAGCCTGTGAGTCTCAGGATCTCACCAATTACCACCTCCAGGATTTAGCATTGCAAATTCAGGTCACCAAACTCTACTTTTTAAATGTGGGTTGTGGGGACCACACTCAAGCCCCACTGCTTGTGTGACAAGGCTTTTAGGGTGCTGTATCCACACATAATTTAATCAATTTGACAAGTTTTTTAACGTTAAAATATTTCCAATTCTGATAATAGCATGATCGCTGCAGGAAGAGTCTATGGAAAAAGAGCACAGAGCTCTTCAGTTATTAGTTCACGAAGACCTTGGCACTGTACCCTCTGGTTCCACAGGTCATATTTACCTAGTAATGAAATCGGTGCTCGTTTGAAGCCTGTGTTCTAGAAACTCCGATAACCCTGTTTACTTCATTCCTCTGATGATATTTTTCATAGAAATGAATTTGAAAAGCAATTTGTGGTTGACAAAAAAGATGTCCTCCTAGAATCTGGGTATCATTAAAGCAAACTGCCAGGACCCCAAAGATAAGGCAGAGAGTGTCTGGGAAGAGGACGCCTGCACCTGTTGCTATTTTTTGCCCTACTAGTGTTGTTTGAAACAAGGAAGAGGTCTTGAGACCTTGTGCTGTCTGAAACAGAGATGCCACTCTGAAGAGTTCCCAATATTGAAGCCTTGACCTTTTAGCCTCCTTTCTCAAGTTGTCTTTCTAGAAGTCTCCAGGGCAAATCAGACCCGACTTCGGTACCATCACCCTGAGTTGATAGAGGGAAAGGCTCAGCTTACTCAGCGTCCATCTTGGCCTTGATGCCCAGGCTGGAATGGGAGTGCTCTGCCATCTTGGGAGGGCCACTGGTTCCACTAGTGAAGTAGATAGCAGCTGGTTCATGGCTTCCAGTCTCCACACAGTGATGAGTGCTGGATGCATCCCTACAAGGACCAGAAAGTCAGTATCTCAGAGCTAGCCTGGAATCTGTGACTCAGCATCCCTCACTAGCCCTCAGGCTGACAAGGGCAAGTCAGAGACTTGTCTCTGAAGGGAAGGTCTCGAGTGGTAAAATTCCTGCGTCCCGGAGTGAGTCAGGGTTAGCATTTGTTAGCTATGTAAGTACAAGCTCTTTACTTCTGTGAGTCTCACTTCCAACATCTGCGAAATGGGGACAACACAACCTATCTCAGAGAGTTTAGTGGGAAAATTAACTCTATCAGAGAGAGAGAGAGAGAGAGAGAGAGAGAGAGAGAGAGAGAGAGAGAACATATTTAGCTGGAACTCAAGATGTTACTTGAGTTGTGGTTGGCCCCAGCATGATAGCAGAAGCACAGAAGGTGAGCAGTTAGTTTTCCAAAAGATTAAAAAAATTTATTTTATGTCTACAAGTGCTTTTCCTGCATATATATGAATGACATGTATATGTTCCCTGTGGAGGTCAGACAAGGACATTGTACTTCCTGAAACTAGAGTTATTTACAGTTGTAAATTGCCACGTAGGTGCTGGGAACCAACCCCAGGTCCTCTGGAAGAGCAGTCAATCTCTCCAGCATCCTACATGGTTTCTTGATACCCACTTTTATTCTCTGTAATAACCCACAAGTCTCTTAGAATCTTGAATTTGAATCTTTCAAAACTTTATTTTATTTTATTGTTTATTTTCATGGACATTATTTTAAAGATTATGGCAGTAGAAAGGAAAAAAAAACAACTTTATGGTCTCCCTCAATATTTCCTAAGGCACATGTTTCTAATGGAAGGATTTTAGACATGCGGCAAGAATCCCATTTATTCAGCCAGTCTTGCTATAAAGTTCTGGAAAGATCATTATTCCAGAAGAACCACTATTCTAGAAGGACCACTATTCTGGAAGGACCACTATTCTAGAAGGATCACTATTTCTAGAAGGATCACTATTCAGGAAGGACTACTATTCTGGAAAGTGTATCTAGGGATATGGAATGTGGGAAGAAGAGACTGGAAGTCAGTGCTCCAGGCATCTCTTTGATGCTGCCTCTCCTTTGTTCTATGACTGTGGCGAATGGCTCTGGATGCCTTTCAGCCCCATGCAGATCAATAGCATGTTGTTGTTTCTAGCATGTGCAAGTGATTCACCTTAATTCCAGGATATATTTTGTGTGTGTGTGTACGTGTGTAATATATGCATTTATATGTGCCTAGGTAGTATATTTGTGTGCACATGCATGTTTATATTATATATATACATATATGTGTGTGTGTGTGCCTGTGCAGCGTGTGTGTGTGTGTGTGTGGTGTATTCATGTGAGTATGTGCTAAGCAAATATCTATATGTGAACATTCAAAAACCAAAGCAGAATATCAGGTGGCTCCCTTTACTGCTTCCTGTGATATTTCCTTGAACTCTCAGTGAACCAGAATCTTAGCTTTTTGACTAGGGGAGGCTGACCTGTCAACTCTTGGGATCTGCTTGTCCTCACCTCCTAATGCAAGAGTTACAGGCATATGCAGCCATGCTGGCATTTTACATGAGTGCTGGGGATTTGAACTCAGGTCCTCATACTTGTACTATGAGTGCTCTTACCCATTGAGCCATGATCTCAACCCTCAGTCTCCCAGGGTTCTCTTTTTAAAAATGTGTCCATGGCATGGGACTCTGGGCTGCAAGTGTACAAGCCCAGAGGTGTGTGGTAGACAATGGCCCTTACAACCATCAACAAATGAAGTTGAAAGTATTTGTTAATCCTTTGTTAGACAATCCTGGCGGGGGGGGGGCACTCTATCTTCTTCTCAGAAGGTTTCTGCATACCCGGCCCCACCCACCTTGGAGATGATTAAACACTTGTATCTGCTTTTCTTTCTTCATGGTCTCACTCTCCTTAGCCTTGATTTCCACTGTGAGTGAGAACCTGGCTAAGGCAGGAGATACTCACTTCAGCAGTGTCTTGAAGTTCAGCCATCCTTCCCGCCTTTTTTCAGACACCAGCAACTTGGTTTTCAGAAAAGGGCAGTCAGGGGCCACGGTGTCCACTTCCTGGGCCACTTCATCACCAGCCACAATGGCCCTAGCATTGGATGACTGCAACCTATAGAGTATGTCTGTGGATTTCATCTGGATGGTTCCAGGCATGAAGACAAGGCCTGGGGAAGACAAACAGTTTAAAGGAATTGTCTTCTTCCACAGAGAAGGACTGTGAGCATCCACGGGGGCCAACAGGGAAGGGCAGGTGGGATGTGAGGACCAATAGGGAGTAAGGACAGCATGTTCTATGGGGAGGGGGGGTTCTTTGGGGAGAGAACGCTGCATTTCTCTGCCTTCCATTTCCTTTACAAGAGAGAGTGCCCAGCCTGTGTGGGCAGCTACTAACCAGTCCGTATGCAGGCCAGGGTTACCAGCCACCACTCTGGGACTTGGGAAAGTACCACCGCCACACGGTCCCCACGCTGTAGGCCACAGGCCCCCGAGAGGACATTGGCTGCCTGTTGGCTGAGTTCACTCAGTTCTCTGAAGTTCCACTTTAGCTCTTCCCCATTGCCACTCGCCCACCACAGGGCTGGGCGAGGAGGTCTCTTGCCAGCCTGACAAAAGAGAAGGCCTGGTGAGAAGACACCCATGGGGACACAGCAAACAGAACAAATTGCAAGTCTAGGGGTAGGCTTGTTGATCTGAAGACATCCACACACTATTGCAAAGTGTTGAAAACCTTCAAAACTTTGATTTAAGTGACGGTTAGGCCTATCAACAGTATATTAAAACAGAGACTTTTAATATGCATGCTTTAAAAATAACAATTAAAACCCAATCTATATTACTGTGATAGATAATTTTGGTTGCTAGCTGGATTGGCTTGGGGAAGCCTAAGAGATGAGCAAAGTGCACCTCTGAAGTGTGCCTGATGTGAGCCACAGGGATTATACAGTCAAAGCACACAGACATCCACAGAGCCACAGGAGTATGATCTGCTGGAGAACTCGATTTGCAAAGCTTCGAGAACACTTGTCTCTTGCATAGTCACTGTCCGTTCTGTAGGAATCTGGTGAGATCGTGACGTTTCTCCCTTCCATAATGGGATTCATCCCCAAATATCCTAACAGTGTGTAAATCATTCTGTAAACCTGACTCTTCCTGCTCTGGCAACTGTATACCTTTCTCCATGACATGGGGCCCTGGTGTGGAAGCATTCACTCAGTCAAACCTTTGTTCCCATAGTCAAATCCACATAAAGCTAGTCCCCCACAATTATCCTTATTGACAGGAAAGGAGCCCTGAGCAGGAGGCACTGAACAGAGAGACAGTATGTCTAATCTAACTTATAAACAGGTCTGGGTGGTCCTGAATTCTCTAACAGTCAACTCAGGAGAATATAACCTACCGTCCTTTGCTCTACCCTAACAAGTTATTAATATTTTGCACTTACCTTCACCTTTCATTTGACACAAGATCTTAGTCTAGGGAATTAAATGTTTGTACCTTTACCCCTAAGATACACAGGAAAAAACCTTGGGTCATTAAAGCAGCCCCAAAGAAAAAAATTTCTTCTCACCTGGGTGCCAGTGGATATAGCGCCAGGATGCTTAACCTGGGGGAACAAGCCCATCCTAACCCTCTCACAGCCAAGCCCCTTCTGACCTTGTCAGTCTTTTATCCATCCTGTTAGCCCTAAGAAATGCATGCTTGATATCACTGCTATTTACCAGAAATTGTTAACTGTCTGTGTGGGTATATAAACTGGAAACCTTGTGGGATGGGAAGAACAATGAAGAACGCCGAGGAGGATCATCAAAAGGAAAACATCAAGAGAACATTAGAGAGAGCATAGGAAGAATAAATGGGACATGATGGAAAGGTTTATGTGGCCTAATTTATTTCATTTACTCTCAGACCTTATTAGTTACGTTCTTGCCTGCTATAGCAATCCTTCTGAATCCTGAGAGGTTTCATGGGGGCATAACCCCATCATAAACCTCGATGGATGTCTGTGCATTTCCAAAGATGATCGGATGGTGTGGGCTCTGATCTAATCAACGGATTAATGGCTTGATGGATTCATAATGTGGCATGGGGGATGGTGAAAAGCAAGAAGAGGGTCCTGGATAGAGGAAGTGATTTGGAAGGCATCCTTGCAGGTGGATCTTTCCTCCAACCCTTCTCGAATTCTTATCCTCGGATTCAGTATTTCCCCCTTGATTATTAGTTTCCAGTTTTCTGGTTTATTTAACTATTTCTTTCATGGATTTCAAATTGAAAACTGTAGTAGAAAGACATTTCCTCGTAGTCCTAGGAGAAATAACTTAAAAAAGTGAAGAAGCTAGCTGAGGAGATCACTCACTCAGGAAAGTGTTGGCCATGGAAACTTTAGGACCTGAGTTCCATCCCCAGAACACACGTTAACCAAAACCAGTCCTAGTGACACACACTTGTCATTCATGCACTGGGGAAGTAGAGTCAGGCAGATGCCCGAGGCTTGCTGTCTAAAGTACTTGATGAGCTCCTGGTCAGTGAAAGACCTTGTCTCAAAACCCAGAGTGGTGGAGCTGAGGAAGAGCAACTGAGGTTGACCTTTGGCCTCCACTTGCACTAGCACATATCAACATATACACACACATGTACTTTAGTCCATGCACGCATGCCTACAGGCATAGAAAGAGATCCTTTTTGTGTTGTTAACATCACCCTTGTCACACAGTTCCTTCCTCTGGATTGAAACACTCTCTTGTGGATGGAAAGGCAAGGCTCAGGGGCTCGGGAACTAACAAAACAATGAAGTCCAAGTCCACAAGATGCGCCAGGCATGTGAATCTTCTACAGGTCAGTCCAGGTTGTTACATATGCGGCAAACAGCTGTTGGTGCTGCAGTTGCCTGCAAGATGCTCCAGGAGCATCACCGATACACAGAGAAGCTGAGGGCGTCTCAGAGGCACACATATCCTTGAGTTACTCGTGTCCCTGCAACTCCTTACCCACACCCCATAATTAACTGTTACAGGCTCATTGCTTCATCAGTCTTGACCTGGATCATATTAGCCCTTTGGTCTGCCATTACCCTCTTCGTCTGGCATGGGCAGGCAATAGTCTTCCAGGAAGAGCCACACAACAACCTTCCACTTTGTCCCATCTTCAGCATAGAGAATGATGCAATCTCAAGGCGAAGGTCGTGTCACAGGGCCAGGACCTCAGAACAGCACTGTCACAGCTCCCTCTGGGTAGTCCTGTTTGATGCCCCTGCTGGTTAAGCCTGGCCTTTCTCCTGCCTTAGCCAGTGTGATCTGGTCCATCCTCTAGAAATGGATTTCAGGTGGAGGCAGGTGGTGGGCAGGTAGCAAATGAAGCTCAGAGATGGACAAGGAACTTGGAAGTGTCTGCCTCCCCTCCCTCTCCATCTCTTCCGCTGAAGCCCTTTATTCCCTGCCAAGTGGGCATCTCACTTGCAAAGTTGGGCATCAGAGACATGTGACTTAGCTTTCTGAGAAGACTGGCTCAATCTTGAGTTGTTGCTGATTTCCTACTAGGATCTTTGCTAATCAGACTGGCCATCATTGAGATAAACACCTTAATATTTCTCTTAGCTCCAGGGTTCAGAGGCTTTGATCATTATTGCTTGGACTCTGAGCACATGGCGAGGCAGGGCGTCATGACAGGGTGACGGAGCTACTCACTTTGTGACAGACAGGAGGCAAAGAGAGAAGCAGACACCACAGACTAAGCAAAAACCCTCGAGTTATGTTCCCAGTGACCGAATTCATCTAGTCCCACCATTTAAAGCCATCACTTCCCAAACCATTGTCCTCAGCTGGAGACCAAGTGTTTAAACTGAGCCTATTAGGCCACTACACACTCAGTCCATAACAAGTTCACTCATCCCATCTATGCCCCAGCCCTCTGCTCTTTATTTCATGCTGGGAAGTCACACTGGAGAGTGTGTTTGGGGTTACTAGGTTCTTCACCATGTCCCATGTGCCTCCGACCTTCTTTTTAAAAATATTTGGAGTAGCATGTATTAATTATACACGATCATAAGTTTTATTACAACATTTTCATACGTGTACACAATGCATTTCAATCATATTTATCCTCCTATCATCCTCATCTTTCGTCCTCCCACCCTTTCTCATGCTTCTCCATAGCCTTCTTCCTCCCAACTGGAGGTGGGTATGGTACGTGTGTGTGTGTGTGTGTGTGTGTGTGTGTGTGTGTGTGTGTGTGTGTGTGTGTGTGTGTGTGTGTGTATGTATGTCTGTGTGCCTGTGTGTGCCAGTAAGTTTTATTAGTGTTGCTTCTAGGAGCATGGGGGGAGCTTTGTTTATAGAATCATGGACACATTTCTAGTGGTTATGCTATTGAACAAAATGTCTTCTGTCCCTCTTTAACCTTTAACTGCATGTGAATCCTCTGGGAGGAGTGGGGCCCTCTGAGCTCCTCCCTACTCCATGAAATCTAGTATAGGTAATTATTAGTCACTGTGAGTTCAAGAGTAACGGCCATCTCGTGCCCAGAGATCACATTCCACACCCCCACCTCTTACGGTCTTTCTGTCCCTTCTCCCATAGTACTTCCTGAACCTCTGAGGAGGTGATAGAAATATCCTATTGATGGAGCATTCAATAATCACTGCTTCTCAGCCCACTGGCCAGCTGTGAGTCTCTGCAGCCATACTGACAACTGCATACGATGCTTCTCTGACAGAACCTCAGAACTCTCCTGCCTTTCTTTCTCCCAAGTCGCCCTACACTGCTTCAAAGAAGATGAACATCCTGTTCACAGCCCCTTCTGCTGTCGGAGACGTAATAAGCATCCTGCCAATCCCAACTGAATGAATTGATAAATGAATGAAGTCGATCCATCTGTGCCATTCTCTCTCCCATTACCTTCTCCATGTTGGCCCAGTGGTCTATCACATCACTAGCGAAGTTGAACTTGGCAGGTACTTCTTCCGGGTTGCCCCACTGTATGGGTGTTAGTTTCTTGCTATTAATTTGGAATGTACGAATGGACATCCGAGTACCCCAAAGGGTCCAATGTCTCGGAATTTTCCACAGCCAATGCATGGTCGGAGCTGTGAAGAAGGAGATGTAGGTGAACTCTTCCCTACTAGACTGTGATACTCACCATCACCTTGCAGAGAGGGTTGTTTCCATCCTCCAGGGTTGTTTGGTTGTATTTGTGAGTGGGTTGAACTGACACTGAGTACCTGGTTCAGACTCCTCTGTATGCCACTCCCCTAAGGCACTGCCCTCCAGTTCCTGCCGCAGTGGATTTCCAATCCTAGGTAACATACTATTTTAGCTTAAAGTATGAGTGCTGAACCATTTTGTGGCTCCCTGTAGTTGGGTTACTTCACCCCACTCACTGCCACGCGACTTCCTCAGTGCAGTGTAGTGGGAGAGTCCATATTCTCCTTGTGTTGACTTTGGTTTGGTAGTGAGATACCCTCTGGTTAATAGGATGAGCATGGGTTGGTCAGATTTGCATTTACACCCCCACTGTGTGTGTGTGTGTGTGTGTGCACTGTATGCATGTGCATACACAGGTGTGCACACGAGCATGCCCGTGAATGCGTGCAGAGGCCAGAGGAAGATACCGAGTAACTTTCTCTATGTCCCCCCATGACAGGGTATCTAATTGGATCTAGAGCCTGCCATTTCTCAGGTAGGCTTGCTGGCCAGAACACCCCAGTGATCCTTTTGCCTCTGATCCCGGAGCACTGGGCTCACACAGACCCAGTTTTTCACAGGCCTGCTCAGCTTCTGAACGTAGGTTCTCATGCTACTGCTGTGAGCGCTCTTACCCACTGTGCCATCTCCCTAGTTCAGTTTCTGGAACTTCCCATGAGAACTAGAGATCTCAGATGAGCACTAACCTTCTTCCTGGGACCTAGAGTGATGCCACAAGGAACTCACCTAAGCCCAACCTAGCCACTTCCAACCTTCCATTATTTTTCAGCTAAGTTTGGTAGTCACATCCTAGATCTATGTTTAGAAGGAAACATGTATATATTTGAAAGCTGCGGAATGCTCGGGATGCTTGACTAATACATTAACTTTGGAGTTAGTTTTGATTGACATACCTGAAAATGTACACTGCAGGATCTAACACAAACAGCAACTTGCAGAATTATAGCTGTTGTTATTATTGTTTTCAGCTTTATTAGCTCCAGGGAAAGATGTTCTAAGGCTATATACACTGGTCTTTGAAGTCTGTCATGTGCTCTTGCATGAGACTGCACAATTTTAAACCTGATGACCTTTGAGTCAGAGAATCCAGCCAATCTATGCCCTTGGCTGGATTCCCAGCCCCCTTGGTCTAGGCAGAGGCCTTGAGAATGCTCGTCTGTGGCACTTCCATGTTCTCTCCTGCATTCTCAAAGACAAGGTGAGAGTTTCCTTTCCAGGCCTGGCCAGCCATACCTAGTGCTTTCATGGTTGCTGATATCTCCCTTTCGATGGCTGATTCCTCCTTATTTTCTGGCCTCACTTCTTCAAATAAGCATATACTCTTTCACCCCAGATACCTCTTAGTTTCTGTCTATGCTTCTGCCCAGCTCTCTAGCTCTCCACTTTTGGTTCACTTAAGGCCTCTTTCCTCTATCCAATGTTGTACCCCTATTAAGACCCCGTGACCTTCCCTATGTGGCTCCTAGGAGTTTTAAGATCTTGTCTTCCATAGGGAGTTTTCACTCTCGCTGATAACTGTTATTCCTCATGACTTGTGAGAGTCTTCATGGTGCATGTGCCCCCCACCTTCTGTCTCTTGCAGGAACACTTACTTGCCAAGCTTCTTCTGGAACTCTCTCTGGAGGTAGCTTGGTCTACTTCCCTCTTGGGAAGTAGTTCCAGAGCTCCTGCAGCCCTGGAGGAGAGAATATCACTGAAGCAGATGGTTCGCAGATCAAACCTTCCAAGGGCTCAGCTAATCATTAATGGTGCATAACTGTGGGGCAATGCTACTCCTCCCAGTAAAGTTTGTGTGCAGTGCAGTTTTTGAGTCTGTGGAGGGTGACTCTTTAACCCAAGGGGTCAAAATGAGGTTTATTCTCATGATTGACAGCAAGCATTTTCTCTTACAGGGAAGAGAAGGGAATTTCAGGGGCTCTACACACTGTCTCACTGCCTTTAATCTTCCCATTTGTTTGGCTTCCACCAAGGGTCTCTTTCCCTGTTCTGCCTGTGACACTGATCATTCAGTGTCACAGCTTGGACCCAGGCCTCTTGTTAATAACTTACAAGTGTGTCTCTGGGCTGGATCTCTCTCCTGGGTGTTCATCTATTTGATGTATCTACCTGGCTATCTAACAGGTTTTTAAGAGTAAATTCAGATAGTTCCAGGCATTCTAGCCCTGAACTATCCACTGTATCGGCGGCCTTTACAAAAGGATGATCACCCTGTTGCTCCCACTCTCTCTGCATTAAATCTCAGGCTTCCAACCCCTTATGCCTAGACCCAGGGAATCTAACAGTTCCGCCTTCCAACTGTGACTACAATCTGACTCACTCTTCAGTGTTCCAAACCACCATTTCCTATCTGTTTTAGGGTTACCATCACTGTGATGAAACACCGTGACCAAACGCAAGTTGGAGAGGAAAGGGTTTATCTGACTTACATTTCCACACTGTCGTCCATCATTGAAAAAAGCAGCACAGGAACTCAAACAAGTCAGGAACCAGGAAGTAGGAATTAATGCAGAGATCATGGAGGAGTGCTGGTTAGTGTCTTGCTCAGTCTGCTTTCTTGTAGACCCCAGAACCACCAGCCCATGGATGGTACCACCCACAGGGGACTGCACCCTCCTCCATCAATCACAAATTAAGAAATTGCCCCACAGCTGGATTTTGTGGGGCCATCCTTTCAGTTTACTCTAGTTTGTGTCAAGCTGACGTAAAACTAGTCAGCATACTGTCCATAGGAGCATTTCTTTCTTTCCCTTTCTTCTTGCCTCTGCCCTTGACCCTTGAAATCTGTTCCCAGAATGAGCCTCACTTAACTCAGTCAGACCATGGAGCCTTCTGAGTAAAATACCAGGTCCTTGCTTACCGTTATCTACAAGGTCATGACCTCAAAGACTTCCCAGGACTCTTCGTCCTGCTTCCTTAGTCCAGTCATTGGGCCTCTTTGTCATCCTGTCTCCATGCCAGACACACTCTGGCCTCAGGACCTTTGTGAATAGTACTCTCTCTGCCTAAAATCCTCCTCCCTGACATTCATATGACCCGCTGGCATCACATCCTTTCTGAAAGTTGTCTGTGTTGGCTAGTTTTTTGTCAACTTGATGAAGCTAGATTCATCTGGGAAGAGGGGACCTCGACTGAAAAAAACACATCCATCAGATTGGTCTGTAGGAAAGTCTGCGCAGCATTGCATTATGCATAATTATATAAACATTCTTGATTAATGGTTGATTTGAGAGGACCCAATACACTGATGTGTTGCAACCACAGGGTGGATAACCCTGGGTTGTATATATTATTTATAACATATTACATATACAAACATAAACTATGTATAAATATGTAAATAAACACCATATAACTACACACACACACACACACACACACACACACACACACAATTTCACAATTTCCTGAGCAGGACATGGGACTGAGCCAGTCATCAGCTTCCTTCTATGGCCTCTGCTTCAGTTACTGCCTCCAGGTTCTTTCTGTGAGTTCCTGTCCTGACTTCCCTGCACAATGGACTGTAAGTTGTAAGATGAAATGAACCAAAGTATTTTCTTAAATATTTACTTTTGTTTGTTGTTGTTGTTATTTATGCGTATGTGGTGTGTCTGCGTGCAGGTTTCCATGGAGCCCAGAAGGGAATGTCAGATCCCTGGAGCTGGAGTTACAGGTGGTTGTGAGACTGATCTGGATGCTGGGAACTGAACTCAGGTCCTCTGAAAAAGAGCAGTACATGCTCTTAAACACTGAGCCATCTCTCCAGCCCCTTAGGGCATCATCTTTGTGTGTTCTTTCTGCCCACCTGATCTAACATCACAGACTCAATCTTCTTTGCCATATTCCTTCTCTCTGGTCATATAGATCTCATTATGCATGTTTTCTTATTTTTTTTTCTTTTTAGCTTTTACATACATGCTCCTGAGGGAAGAGATTTTTATGGTCCACAATTCTTGTTTCCCAAAGCTCCAAAGCAGCTGCAGGTACATTAACACAGTAAATGTATATCAAATTAATTGTCCTTTATTCTCAAAATAACCCTGTGAAACAGGGGATTACTTCCCCAAAGTCTCATGTGTATATGTATGGATGCACACACCTTAACATCCTTATGTACTTTTTGACAGTTCACACATACATAAACCATGTTGTGACCATACTCACCCTGCCATCTCTGTGCCCCCCACACCTGCCGACTGCCTTCATATTCCCTACAGGTTTACTACTTTTGTATCTTTGGGGGGCTTGATTTTGATCCTCTCTGTTTAATTAGGGTTTCTTATATCAGCATGGATAGGGCATTATATACTGGAGCAAGAGCACTCACCAATGAAGAAAATGACACCTAGTTAGGATTGGTGCCAGGCAATCCTTAGAGGTCACACTGTCTGCAAGGCAGAGGCAAATAAAATTTCAGTAGGGGGTGGGAACTACCAAATAGGAGAGGGAGAGGCTGGAGAACTCAGAGAGATGGCCACACAGTTTTAGCTGTCTTTATATGCCGCGGGGGATGAAGGTTAATGTCTTTAAAACTCACCTTCTTATTTATCCACAGGAAATAAAAGGAACCCCTGCTTACCACCCCCTTTCCTCTCCAGGGCCCTGTGGCAATTTTCAGTTGTCTGGAGTTTGTTCTTGTGACATCCTGTTTCTAGGGACCATGAGACTTTCAGAGTGACCAAAAGGCTCTGGGCATGCTTTCTAGCCTTTGATGAACACTGACCGTTCAAGCCTCAGCTTCTCCATCTGTTGCACAGGTCAACAGTAACATCTCCAAGTTTGTGCGAAGATTTGTTGGACTGATTCTTACCGAGCATGGTAAAGAAAACAGCTGGTGTCTTTGCCACTGCTGTTTGACTCATGTCAGAAACACAAAGGTGGGGCCGGGGAGATGGCTTGGTGTATAGAAGTGCTTGCCATTCGTGCCTAAAGCATGGTGGCACACATGCACAATCCCAGCACTCCTAAGGCAATGTGAGGCACAGACAAGGGAACTGTCTGGAAGCCTGCAGGACCAGCCAGCCTGGAGCATGCTTCACAGCAGCAGAAACAGGAAAGGCCCTGCTCAACAAGGTGTTAAGGACTGATGCCAGCAAGCTGTCCTCTGACCTCCAAACCATCCTGTGGTATGTGGGTACAACCCAGCCCTGCAGGGTGTCTATCTTCCTTCTTCTAGACTTCCATAATAGATATTCCTGATTGCCTTGGAATTATGCAGTCATGAGCTCTTCTGTGCGCTTCTGCAAAGTCCTCTATATTGACTTTAAGTCCCTTTTGCTGTTACTTCACTAACAGCCCACAGGAAATGGAGTCAGCTATAACTGTCCTCTGTCCTTTTCATCCAGTGCTTTTAACCCATATCTAGGCTGGAAATCTAAGCCTCAGCTGCTCTTCTATGTTGGGACTTTAATAAATACTAGGCTTTCCTTAGACAGGAGAAGGATGCCTTGTGAAGGAATTTGGGAAGATTTACTTCCTGGTCAGTACTTCGAGGTCCCCTGAGGTTTGCTGTGTCCATTGGGAGACCACAGTGACAGGGCCACTCTTCCTGTTGCCTTTTCTCATTTATAGGTGCAGTTGCCCCGTCTTAGGTGCTTCCCAGAGACATCAAAGCTGTTCACCTCTGCTGAACTGAGCCTTTTCCTGGGTGGGAGGGAGGTGTAGAATCACCCTCCTTCCCTGCTCCCTGATGCTTTCAAAGCCTTATGTGTCCCACTGCTCAGTCTGTATTCCTGTCTTTTTGTTTCTTTAAATAATATATTTATTCTTTCAAATTTGTGTGTGTGTGTGTGTGTGTGAAACGTACGAAATGCACTTTGTCCTCTTCCCGCAAAGCCTTCTCCCTAATACACCCCCTCCTACTTTTATACCTGTTTTTATGTCTCCTCAAGTTTAATTAGGGCTGGTTATACAAGCGTGGCTGAGGAGTTATTTACTTGAGCAAAAATCACTTAACAATGGCTATACCGCTGAGGATTATGACTCCGCTTACCTCAGCAACCCATAACTGCCTACAGCTCAGGGTTGAGTCCTTGGGAAAGTCTCCCCTGACCACAAGGTGGTGAAGAAAGCCACCTCTGTTGTGAGTTCAGAGTGTGTCTGGAAGATGGTGTTTAGAGCAAGCCTGCTCCATCCTCTAACTTACATTTTTTTCTGCCCTCTTTGCAATGTTCTCTGAGTCAGGGAGGAGGTAAATATATGGATATAAAAGTAAATATTTACAAGACAGCTCGACACTATGTCCATTTAGCAAAACAACTGTACGAGGTTGGTTTCCCACTAGGGACTGTGACCTCTTCAGTCGTGGGATTTTGACCAGGTTTACATTAACACGCAAGAATTTCCTCTTGTGGAAAGAGCCTCAAATCCAACCAAAACGTGATTGGTTAACCCTATAATGGCCATGCCACTATTTTACCAATAGACATGTTTTTCCTGGAAGATTAATATTGTATGAAGATGACTTTTCTTCCCTGGAGGCTGACTCGTACCTCCCAGCACTATAAAAACTAGTGGGCAAGGAGGGAGTTTATAGCTCAGTTCTAGCTTGAGTTCTTTGTGTCCTGCAGCCATAACATGTGATGTCTTCAGCAATAAGGCCATATTATCTCTTCAGGTGGGTAACTAAGAAAAATGGCAACAGTCTGTGCTGTTTGAAGGCCTCTAAGGACCACCTGACCAACAACTCGCCCTGGGATTTTAACTTAATAGCTCATGACTTCTAGGACCACCAGTGCAGTGTAGGTTTGTACTTTCTTCTGTACTAGGTCATAGTAACCTCCTTGTTTCTGGGCAAATGACTCCCATCATTTGCAGGTCCCATCAGATTCCTAGTTGTCCCTTTCCTTACATACAACTTCACAGTAGAAACTTGCCATGGAACTCTGAGGATCTAGAGTTAGGTCGCCTAGGTTTGAATGCAAACCCTCTGCTCCTGAGTCATATGCTCATGATTTCATTCACTCTGAGCTTCAGCACTCTTGTCCAGAAAGAGGGGTAACCCTAACACAGCTCTAAAAATGAGGATATTGATGTCAATGGCACATATTCAACAGTCAGCCACAAAGATGTTGAGAATAACACCTATGTGGTACATTTCAAGACTGCTGGTTATCCACTCAGGGATAGCATATGTAGCTAGCATTTGTGATACCTTGGGTTGCATCATTGACATAAAAAAAAACAAACAAGCAAACAAACCAAAATAGTCAAACTCAGTTTCTTCTGGGAAGGTGAGATGATGCAGGAGAATTGTCTGTATTCTGTCAATCATGTTTTAAATAAATGCTGATTGGCCATTAGCCAGGCAGGAAGTATAGGCAGGAAAACCAGACAGGAAGTAGAGGTGGCACAATGAGAACAGGAGTATTCTGGGAAGAAGGAAGTTCTTTCCCACTCCTGCCCAGACCACCGAAGAAGCAGGATGTGACCTGCACCGCTGAAAAAGGTACTGAGCCATGTAGCTAACATATATAAGAATAATGGGTTAATATGATTTTTAAGAGCTAATAAGAAGCCTGAGCTAATGGGCCAATCAGTCATCATTAATGTAGACTCTCTCTGTGGTTTTTCTCTGGGACTAAACGGCTGGGGGACCAGGCAGGACAGAAACTCCAACCAACAAGCCAGCCCTCATGTTACAGAATGGTGCCCACATGGATAACTGCATCCACAGAAAGCCTGAGAAAGCTTGGGAAAGAATAGAGTAAAGCATGTTTTCTTGGTAGCAGCAATTTCTTGGGTCTGCTCTGCTTGCTAAAGGCAAGCAAACACTCTCATCTAAGAGAGGCTTCCTGACTCAGCTTTAGCTGCAAAACCTTGCAGCTCTTTTAAGAGGTCCTGCCATGAACACTTAAATGGTGTTGATGAAAAGCTGACCTCATGCTTTTCAATTTTCAGCCATAGCAGGAAAAAAGCTGTGCCGTTTTAAAATGATGGCTTTCTGGGCCGTCCTGCCAGGGCACACTCTGACTCTTTCAGGCAGGCAGTCTGACTAGGAACATTTGAATGTGGTTTGTGAGCAGAATGCTGCAACTTGCTTGTTGGCAGGGACCTTGAAATGCCATAGACTTGTGGCAATAAACATGGCTCCAGCCGGTACCTCATCCTTGAGGCTGAAATCTCAGAAAGCTAAGAAATGGGCCGGATCCAGTTGTCAAAGACACGACTTTAATCCTCTTCATATTGCTTAGTAAATTAAAGACTCATGTGGTCAGAAAAAAAGAGATATACAGTAAAGAGAGATTCAAAGACGAAGAAAACCTCTAAATGCTTTATAGTGTGTTAAAAAATATATGCAGGCTAAAGGTTAAAGTCGTTAAAATAAAAAAGAAAGAAAGAAAGAGAGTAGTTGGGTGTGGTGGTACACACCTTTAATCCCAACACCAGGGAGGCAGAGGCAGACCGACCTCTGTGAGTCCAAAGTGTGGTGTTACACGCCTTTAATCCCAATGACTGGGAGGCAGAGACAGACAGATCTCTGTGAGTTCAAGGATAGCCTGGATTACAGAGGGAGTTCCAGGACAAAGATACACAGAGAACCTGTCTCAAAAAGCCAAAAGTTAAAAGTAAAAATAAAAGAAATAGAGGTTAAAATAAAGCCTCATAAAGATGGAAAACACACAAAGAATCTTGATACTGTATGCTATTATGCTCTCTTTGAATTGTTTGAATGCTGAGGAAGGAGCAACAGCTGCTAAAAGGTATTTGCTTATGAATGCTGCTGAATTAATCCTAAATAGGTATTTTGAAAATACCTTGACTTCAAAATTGAAGTCAAAAGGTATGTTACTTTGGAGAAGAGATTTTGCTTTTGTTTCCACAGGAAATGAGAGGCTGTGGATTCATTCTGAGTTAAGAAAAATCAAGTTTGGTCAAGGAAGACCACCTGAGAAATCTCCAGTAGGAACAGATCGCCCAGATGTCTGAGTTCTACATCCAGAACAGATTCAAGATGCTGCCTGAGATGATCAAGCCTCACAGGATTCTCCAGTCAGGACTTGATCGTAACTCTAAATTTTCTTTAGGTTCCCATAAGATTATCAGCACCCCCAACCAGCCAGAAGTAGCCTAGAATACTACGCCCACATTCCCAAAAAAATGGACTATGGATATTTTCCTTTGTTTTAAAAAAAAAAAGAGGGGGAAGCAATGTGGGAGAATTGTCTGTATTCTGTCAATCATGTTTTAAATAAATGCTGATTGGCTATTAGCCAGGCAGGAAGTATAGGCAAGAAAACCAGACAGGAAGTAGAGGTGGCACAATGAGAACAGGAGTATTCTGGGAAGAAGGAAGTTCTTTCCCACTCCTGCTCAGACCACCGAAGAACCAGGATGTGACCTGCACTGCTGAAAAAGGTACTGAGCTATGTAGCTAACATAGATAAGAATAATGGGTTAATATAAATTTTAAGAGCTAATAAGAAGCCTGAGCTAATGGGCCAATCAGTCATCATTAATGTAGACTCTCTATGTGATTTTTCTTTGGGACATTGCCAGCTGTGGGAACTGGACAGGACAGAAACCCCAGCTAGCAGGCCCTTCATGTTACAATGAGATATTTGAATTTTGGTTGAAATTAAAATATTTATTATTTTAAATTTAATTATTCAAGTTCAAGTTATTTACTTATATAAATCATAAATAAACAATAAAAATGTATTAATTACTGTAAACATCTGATAAATTAAAGTCAGTACAGTTTGGAATAGGAGTTGTGGAAAGGACATCTTGAATCAAATCTAAACTTCTGTATAGGTGAAGGGTCTGGGGATAATGCCTGATGATCCATCATGGGCAAGATTGGAGGGGGCACAGTCCAGGGAATAGCAGACAAAATCATATACATTCAAGAAAACACACAAAAAATTTATTTGTTCTCCTAGAAAATGGAACAAAAGGGCTTAGGTATTTGCTGTGATGCTTTCAGGTAGATAAGCCATGAAACCCTGTCCTCACAGGGCTATCTGTTTCTGTCAATTAGTCAGTAAATATTTATGAAAAAGACACAGACATGACCAAAACACATCTTTTCCAATTTGAAGGAAGAACAGATAATAATGTATAAAATGATTTAGTTAATGTTAGATACTGCTAAGCACCAGTCAGAAGTCAGATCCCGTCACATTTTCATTGAGAACCAAACAGTGAATCTTGACATAAAATAGACATCTGTCTGAGTTTTGCCATCATCATAAAAGGGCCATGTTGTAGAATATTAGTTTAAAATATGTTGCATTTGTTTACACTGTGGAATATTTGTTTAATGATGTGTTGCATTCTTTAATGTTGCATTTGTTTAACTCTGTAAAACTGTGCTATTTTGCTTGCCTAAAACATCTGATTGGTCTAATAAAGAGCTGAATGGTCAATAGCTAGGCAGGAGAGGGAGGGGTAGGTGAGGCTGCCAGGAAGAGAGAATAAATAAAAGGAGAAAAAGAAAAGAGGGAGGTCGAGAAAAGGAGGAGAGAGGATGCCAGGGGCCAGCCACAGGGCCACACAACCAGCCATGGAGTAAGAAGTAAAGAAAGGTATATAGAATAGAAAAAAGTAAAAGCCCAGAGGCAAAAGGTAGTAGGATAATGTAAGAAAATCTGGCTAGAAATAAAACAAGCTAAGGCCAGGCATTCATAAGGAAGAATTAGTCTCTGTGTAGTTATTTGGGAGCTGGGTGGTGAGCCCCCAGAGCAAAGATTAAAAAGAAAAACTGATACAAGACTTCATGACCACCCCACTAAGTGCTGACTTCCCACCTCTTCACACCCCTCCTTAAAGCTCTCTCAACCTCAGTAGTGCTGCTTCTGCCTGCTCCTTGAAGTTATGCCCGGCCCAGCCTTTGCACAAATGGCTCTCTCTTCTTAGGTTGCTTTTCTCTAGATATCTACTTGAATATCCTCCTCTAATCTTTCGAATCTTTGGCAGATTTTTTCCCACCATCTCAGTCATCTCAGTAAAGCTTACTTTAACCACCTGCCTACTTAAAACCACAAGCTGCCTCCAGACTGGTTCTCCTCCCCTCCTTTACTCTCTAT
>PVIU01018741.1:0-38248 GCA_004026605.1 Ondatra zibethicus
ACACACACACACACACACACACACACACACACACACACACTGAAACACTGAAATCTAGATGTCATCTGTGAGAGAAAATGTGGTATTTTACTTTCTGAGCTTATTCTGGCTTCTTTCACTTAACATTGTGATCCCATGTTCCATCCATTTTCCTGTAAATGTCACTATTTTGACTGTCTTTTCAGCCTTATACACTCCAGGTCTTTACTAATGCACCTATCGCATTGTTCCTTCATAGGATCCAGGAGTAATGGAGACAAATCCCCTACTTTCAAAGAGCACACACTGTCTTCACACAGGTAAAGTCATTAAGAAAACCATGTTCTGTAGAGCTCGGCTGTTGAAGAAGAGCAAGCTGAAGGGTGTGGTCACGGTGAGAGGGTGACTTTAGCTTAGATGACCAACAACCTGTGGATTACAGAGATAGCTCAACGGTGAAAGCCATGCAAGCCGCAAGGGTGAGGACACCAGAACTTGGATCCTTAGAATCCACATAAATCCCCAGTGGATCTGACAGCCCAACTACAAGCCCAGAATTCAGAGGCTGAAATCTGCAATTACTGGAACAGGATGTCTAGCTAGGACACACTGACACTGAAATCTAGATGTCATGAGTGATATCTGGGTTCAGTGAGAGATTCTTCCTCAATAATTACGATGGATAACAACTGAAGAACATTCCTGATGCCACTCTTGGACCTCCACCTGCACATATGTTAACATGCATGCACCCCAAACATACATGCAAAAGATTGCCTGTCACAGGCAGTAATGCTGGAGATAAAACTAAAACAGCATCTAGAAAAGGCAGTCCTGGACAGGAAGACAAATAACAAATGTTCTGTCTCCTATGCCGAACCTACGTTTAACATGTGCTATGAACTCAGAGATGGTGACAGCGTACACAGAATAAGAACAATGTATGATAGCATATATGTCTGAGGACGCCCTGATGAAACCCACTACTTTGTATGTTAGCTTCGAATTAATTTAAAAATGATGATGATAAAAGTTCCCAGGCAAAGGAAATAACAACTGCAAAAGCCCTAAGTTGGGATCCCAAGGAAGGTACTGTGGAAAGTGAGGAAAGGATTTGGTCTAAGATATAAGCAGTGGATTGTGTTAGGCCTTTCAGGTCACAACAAGCAATTGATTTTACTTCCAGGTAAACCAGAAAGCTGTAGGAAGAGTTTCATAAGGATAAATGCAGGTTGGAGCTGTGGCTGTGGTGCTGTTCTTCTTAATCACTTGAGCAACTGGACCACAAATGGATGGCAAAACATCCAAGTGGAAGCAGAGCCCGGCAGATGGATGCTGTTCTGGTCAATGGTGGCCTTCAGGGGCAGTTACATCAAAGATAGAGAAATGGTTCCTAGGTATGGTCCAAAAGTAGAGCTAGCAGCACTTGCTGGCACTTAGAATATAGCTGATAAGACAGACAGGCAGGCAGGCAGAGACTTTGTTAGTTCTAGAGGGCCTGACCTAATGGCCCAAGCCTGTAATTTCAACTATTCTGGAGACTGTGGCAGGAGAACGGCAAATTCAAGACCAGCCTGGGTTACAGAGTGAACGAACCCAAGATCAACCTGGGCAACCTAACAAGACCTTGTTTCAAAGTGAAGACTAGGGGTGGGGAGTCAGCACAGTTGGCAGAGTGCTTGCCCACCAGCATGAGGCCGGGCTCCATCCTCTTCATAAACTGTGTGGTGTGCACACCTATAATCCCAGCACCAAGAAGGTGGAGGCAGGAGCATCAGAAGTTCAAGTGATTCTCCATATGTAAGAAATCTGAGCCTTCTTAGGACATGAGATCCTGTGTCCAAAAATAAATAAATAAATAAAGGGCCTGGCATGTAACTCAGGAGTGGAGGGCAAAGCCCTGGAGTCACACTCAGTTTTAAAGTGTTAGGAGTTAGATACTGGATCTGTAGTTTGAACAGCAAAGTAAAAAGCAGTGTCATTTACTAAGGAAAGGAAAGAGGAGGCAAGGAGTGGAGGACGTGCTGAAGATAAAATGGAGTCAGGAGATAATCTTGAGCTCACAGAGCTGGGAAATGGTTGAGCCAGGTTGAACACAGGCTCCTGAGGCAGGGTTCACAGAGCAAAGCCAGCTACACTGCCAAGCCATGCTCGGCATGGCTGGAGGAAGAATAAAACTGGTAAACCAGTTAGATTCAGAGTCCGCCACACAACTGATCTATTTCCGGCACCCACTCTTGTGAAGGCTACTTGTAGAATCATAGAATTAATAGAATTTTTGAGCCGAGCAGGTCCTCAGGCTCAAAAAGGCACCTGCCTTTGCAAACATGAGTCACAGAGCGCCCCTGAGTAGGCAGATGGGTCAGGGTGCTTGGTAGACTTTGCTTTGAAAGGCGCTGGAGACCCAGACCAATCTTCCAAGCAACCTATTCACTTTCTCCCTACTGTCAAAAAAGGAACAGGACATTATATAAACCTTCCAAAATGCCAAAAGGAGGAATTCTATATTTAACTCCCCTCCCAGCATCCAAATATCACATGATGGAATGCTGAAGATCCAACTCAACAATATTGAGTAACAGGAATCTAACCCTAGGGACTTTCTCTTCCCATCTCCAGCCACCCACTGCCTGCCACGTCTTCATTAAGTAGATTCAAGAGCTGTGTGGCTCAGGCAGATTCCCCAGGAAAGCAAACAGCTGAGGGAGCCAAAGACATTATGCTAATACCGTCGCCATTAGCACAGGGGACTAGAGAGGGAGCTGGGACTCCAAGCTACTCCTACCTCCTTCCCCACCCCACTGTTTCCGAAGAGAGTGGGGAATGAAGGCTAGGCAGAAAGGGGCAGATATGTATATAAACAGTGCCCTCGAGGCTTGGGAGGCAAATGAAATGGAAACTCAGTTACTGCACATCCACAGCTGGGACTTCGCTTATAAAGGTTCCCAGGAAGAGTCAAGACTCCAAGATCTCAGAACTGTGGTGACAGAAGGAGCATTAGGGGCCGGCTCACTGAGAAAGGAATGAGGCTCCTGAACATGACTGACCAGCTTGTGTGCTATGGGTGATCAGTAAATACTAAACACTGAGGCCAGGTAACAGCATGTAGAGTGGGTTGTGTGGTGAGGGCCACAGCCGAGCTAAGCAACCAGCCTCGGGTCTCCACGGCCTGAGCAGCGGCAAGGAAAGCTGAAGGGTCCTCTCTGCCACTCTAGGCTCAGCTCAGCATCCAGTTTGGTTTTGGGTGTGTGGTCAGGATGTAGCCATAAGTAGGAGAGAGCTCATGAGGACCCCAATCCTACAGAGAGTTTCTGGGCTCCTGGGAGAAACTTCAAACACATCAACAAACAGAGCAGGAAAGCACGGGGCGTTAGAAGTTCCTTTGCCTAGGATCAGAGGAGATCTCATGAGTGAAGTACATTTAGAACAGAAAAATAGATGCAAGATTGGTCCACAGGGATTCCACAGCAGTCAGTCCTAGCTCCACACTAGGGTGAGGGTAAGACCCACAGGGCTAGTGCTATGAGACAGAAGGAAAAAGTCAACAGACCCAGAACTGGAGAATACAAGGCCTTACCCATAAAATCCCAGTCCTGGGCAGCAGCAGCGACACAGTAACCCTCTTCTTCTGCCCAATTTGGGTCAGAAAAGGGGGTGCATTTATGGATTAAGGCAAAAGCAACTTCATCCTAATTGAATGCACCTGACTTGACTCAAGCTAAGACCCACTACAGGCACATCCCTAGAGCCAGGGTCCAGCTGTAAAAAAAAGCTCCATACGGCTGTGTTTATTGATAATCTTCTGGAAAACTATGAAAAAACAAACAAACAAACAGGGCAATGATGCTCGGTATCCACAGCAGTTATGACTCAGGATGGCCACAGCCAGGTCATTATAAACCCATACAATGAGAACACAGCATAGGCAAGGCTTGAGGACACACTCTTTGCTTGGCTTGTGATAGGTTTATATCCCTAACCAACCATGGGCCTGTGCTCTTCCCCGACCCCCATATTGCCCTGCCTAGGGTTACACAGCAGAAAGGAAAAGCTATCATCAGTGTCTACTGTTGTCATGCTTTATGCTTCCCATTGCTGCTGTTATCTCTACTACTATTTTGATCATGAGCATTCTTTAAATGTCTTCTTTGACAATTTCATACATGTGCACAAATTATCCAACCCCTTCAGATCCTCCAAAATCTCCTCCTGTCCCAGCTTCATGGTCTCTTTCTAACCCATGGGGTCTGTCCAGTGCTGCCCATGTGTGCATGAGTTGGGGGCCATCCACCTGAACATGGACCTAACAGGGTCCACATACCATACCAGAAAAAAAAAAAAACTAACATTCCCTACTCCAGCAACCTTCAACTGCTAATAACTCCCTAGCGGGGGTGGGGTTTTGTGAGCCTCTCACCATATATATACACACAGGAATTTTGACTGGTTTAATCTGGTGGAGGTCTTGGGCAGACAGCCAGAAGACACTGTTTCACAAGAGTCCTCCCCACTCTGTCTCACAGTCTCTTCCCTGCCATGCCAGTGCTGTTTCCTGAGCCTTAAGTGAAGGAGTGTGATATTGATATCCCGTCAGAGCTGAGCCCTCCATACTCACTCTTGTGAGCATTTTTTATATGTCAGATACTGACTTAAGCATTCTCCCCAGATTATTCTATTTTAAGCATCATATCTCCATAAGAAAGATGATATTGGACTTCCCATGTATAGGCGAGAAAGGTAGAGTCTAGAGGGTGAAGTAGTTTGTCCAAGAATGCAATCAATAAGAGTTACAGGGATGGATTTGAGCCAGCTGCGAATGGTTACTATATAGTTCAACAAAGCTCTAGCACCATGAAGCAACAGCAAGACCGCTTCCCACAACTCACTGCATAGTACCTGCAAACCTTACACTGATTTACATCACTCTGTGGCTTTCTAAGCTACCTCCATGCCCCTTGACATCCCTCCGTTTAAGACCTAGGCTGCAGATGTGCGAAGCAACTGCAGCAAGCCATTAAACCATTTAGTGCCTCGGCTTCCACATCACGATGCTGTAGGATTACAACACCTGCCTCAAAGGAGAACATGGAAATAATTAAACAAGACAATTCGTCAAGAGACGAGCAGAAGACCTGACATTTAACAGGTCACAGCAGTCACCTACAAAAGTACGGCTCAAAAGAAACCACGTCTATTATCTTAGAATTATTGAGGCAAGAAGACTGCACCTTCAGTGGTTTCCTTGGCAATCTCCTCAGCCACCCATCTAAGCTCATTATTGACAAGTTTACATCACCACAAAACACAGGACATGACTCAGCCACTCTACAATGACCCCCCAGAGAGTCTTTAATGCCACACCTATATGAACTGTCTGTCCATGACCCTGAAGTATTCTCCTAAATGATGTGTATTTTCTCTACCATACCCCTTGCTCCCTCTGAGTCCTCCATGACAGGACCAGGAGCGTATTTCTAATAACTGGGTCAAGAAAAGCTTGGCTTTTCAAAAGGCCTCTGAGTTTGTTTGTTCAGGCCCTGTCCACTATCATTTCCAAAGGCACGTCTACTTTTTAGGTGGTTTTTTTCCTTTTTTTTTTTTTAAAGTCAGTATCCCATTTCTGGCATCCAAAGCCCAAATTAGAATTCATCAAAAAGAGGGGGGAGAATAGGAGACGAAGACATTAAGAGATTCATGGCAAGCAATTATTTTCAGGATCGTGGGGAAGGACAAGCTAATCTAAACTCCATAGTTCACACAGACCTTCAGAGCATGAGCCTCAGCTTCTGTCCCTAGACAGAGCTTCCTTTTCTTAAGATCATGTCACCATTGGGTCAGGCCCACCCACACCATTACCGTGATTTCCCAACTGATCAACTGACTATATAAACTTTAATAATGTCTACAAAACACTTTCACAACCACAGCTAGGCCAGTGTCAGATTGAATAGCTGGGAGCTGTAGTCTAGTCAAACTGACACATAAAACTGACCATCACACAGATGTTGCCATGGTGTATCTGAAATGCTCCTGCACCCTGTGTGTGTTCATATGTGTGTGCATATATGTGTACATGCATGTGCAGATACGGGGAGGCCAGAAAATAACCTTTTCTTTTTTGAGGCAGGGTCTCTCACTAGCCTGAACTTCACCAAGCAGGTTAGGCTGTGCCTTCGTTAGGGTTTCTATTACCATGACCAAAAAGCAACTTGGGGAAGAAAGGATTAACTTGGCTTACACTTCTACATCACTGTTCACCAGCAAAGAAAGTCAGGACAAGAACTAAAACAGGGCAGGATCTTGGAGGCAGGAACTGATGCAGAAGCCATGGAGGATGCTGCTTACTGGCTTGCATCCCTGGCTTGCTCAGCCTGCTTTCTTATAGAACCCAGGAGCGCCAACTTGATGGTACCAGCCACCATGGGCTGGGCCCTCTCCCACTCATCACTAATCGAGAAAATGCCCTATAGTTGGGTCTCATGAAGGCATTTCCTCAACTGAGGCTTTCCTCTCTGATGACACTAACTTATATCAAGTTGACACAACAAAACTGGCTGACCAGTGAGCCCCAGAAATCTCAGTATCCCCAGCTCTAGGATGTCAAACACATGCCACTATATCTGTCTTTTTTACATGGGTTTTGGGGATCAAACTCAGTGTCTTGCAAGGCAAGCACATTAGAAACTGAAATATCTATTTGCCTTCTCCCTGTGTTTTTCTCTATACCCTCTTCCCCATCCCAGGTCCTGATAAGGACATATAAGTCAAGTGAGGAGATCCACAAGCAAATGTACTGGTCCTCCCATCATCTTGTTTGCATAACTCTCCCTTCACCCTCCCAGTCCATCCATCCAACCCCATCCGCTCTGAAGATTCCTGGTTGTCCCAAAACAGCCATCAACTTAGACATTTTATATATATATATATATGTGTGTGTGTGTGTGTGTGTGTGTGTGTGTGTGTGTGTGTGTGTGTGTGTGTGTGTGTGTGTGTGTGGAACATAATATTCCACGGCACACACACCATAATTCTACCTCCTCAACAAATGAAAGCTAAAACTCCCAAAGTTCAGGCATAATTCTCTCTCCTGCCCACAACTAGAAATGCAAGACCAAATATCAATAGGAGGAACTTCAATAGTGACATTCATTTGCAACTAGATGCTAATAAGCCAGTTCCTTTTCCAAGAAAACCAGCCCTGGTAACCGCAAATGACCAATTTAAGAAGCAGGAGGTACTTGCCAGTCATAAGGAGTTGTACATTTGCTATGTGTGGTGTCAGACAAGGTTAAACATCTGCTTAAAAATTAATAAACTGTCTTCCTAAAAACAGAAACTGTTGGAATATTTTGCTTCATATATTCTGGTGATCTTTTCCTTCTCATTATTCTTCATCATTGGGATGAACTGACCTGTCACTGGCAACATCTTTCTTTAAATAAGTCCATTCAACCTCATGAGATGACGATTATGACAGCAGCCACAACTTTGGGGTTACCTACCTTGTGTCAGACATCTTCCTTTTTAATTTTTTAATTCCTTCAGGCATTCACCTCTTCCCATGAGCTTTCCTCATGACCAATAATCACCCCTTAATCATCTTAAATAAAAATTCACTCAGCGTCTAGCCTGGGTGAGAGTCTGTGGGCCCTGCTTTAGTTCGATCTGAAATGCCCCCAGCCCACTGCAAACTGATCTCATCGTGAGTTTAGCTGAGAGCCACTGTTTGGGAGCTGTATATACAGCTCAGTTAGTATGGTACTTGCTTAGAATGAACCAAGCCCTGGAAAACACCACATAAACCTGCATGGTGGAATCCTGCACTTGGGAAGTAAAGGCAAGAGGATGAGAAATTCAAGGGCAACCTCAACAGCACAGTCAGTTCAAGGACAGCCTGAGCTATGTAAGAACAACAATAAAAACAAAGAACTACTGTTACATCCTCCAAGCCTGAGACACACAAACTGGGCCATACATTCCCAAATGTCAGGCATGGGCTCCCTCTCTGAGGAGTTAGCCTCTTGAGAAAACATGTGTGCCTGGAATGATGGAAAGATCCCTGAGTCCACATCAAGAAGCCAAGGTCTCAACATGAAGAGTTCTGACAGCATGTCAGTCTACTCTCATGTAACATGTAAACAGCATGTCAGTCTACTCTCATGTAATATGTAAACAGCATGTCAGTCTACTCTCATGTAACATGTAAACAGCATGTCAGTCTACTCTCAGATTTCCATTTTGTCATTACCATGTAGACACAGAACCTTTCCCAGTCAATAGGGGGAATTAAAGGATCTGTGAATAACTGGTATTCATGTTTTCATTCCTCTCATCAAAACACCTGAAAGAAAAATTTAAAAGTAGGAAGGATTGGGAATTGTGGATTTAGGCCTGGGATCCTCAGTTCAAAAAGGAAAAAAAAAGATAAAATTAGAAAGGATTAATTTTGGCTCACAATTTAGAGACATCAATAAGTCTATCATTGTTGGGAGGACAGGGCATAACTGAGTAGTTCCTATTATGAAAGCCAAGAAGCAGATTAAAAGGAAGACACAGGAAGGAGGCATGGCAAGATATAGTTGTGATCTACTCCGTCCTAGAGACACTCCCACAGGCACACCCAGGGTGTGCCTTACAAATATCTAGGTGCTTCTCAACTCAATTAAGTCAGTAATCAAGATGAACCACTGCTGTGTGATAATGTTCTTGTACATTGTAAAGATTTGTCACTCATATTAGTTTAATGAAACACTATTGGCCTGTAGCCAGGGAGGAAGTATAGGTCAGGTAACTAGACTAAGAGAATTCTGGAAAAAGGAAGGGCAGAGAGTCAGTCACCAGCAAGACACAGAGGAAGAATGATTAGAATGCCTTACTGAGAAAAGGCACAAAGCCACATAGTTAAACATAGAAAAGAATTATGGGTTAATTTAAGTTGTAAGAGCTAGTTAATAATAAGCCTGAGCTAATAGGCCAAACAGTTTTATAATTAACATAAGCCTCTGTGTGTTTCTTTGGGACTGAACAGCTGCAGGACCAGGTACGATGGAAACTTCTGCCAACAAAATGATGCCCTAATATTTGGCAAGAATTCCCACATAAAGCCTGAGAAAGCTTTTTTAAAAAGGGATTCTAGACAGACAAGAACAGAGTCAAGCACAGCTTCTTGGTAACTTTTACCAAGTTCTACATCCAGAACAGCCTCAAGACTGGCTGAGATGATCCAGCCTCACAGAATACTATAGTCAAGACTTGACCATAATCCTAAATTTTCTTTGGGTCCTCATAAGATTATCAGCGCCCCCAATTAACAGTAAGTATCCTAGAAAACTATGCCCACATTCCCAAAAAGAAAATGGATTATGGATGTTTGTCTTTGGTTAAAGTGTTGGTTACAAGTTGTTATGGATAATGGTCAGGAAAAAAGCTAAACAAAGGAGATCAGATTCAGAGTTCTTGTTTTGAAAAGAAAAAGGGAAATGCTGTGGGATAAGGCTCTTGTACACTGTAAAGATTTGTCACTTGTTTTAGTTTAATAAAACAATGACTGGTCAGTAGTCAGGCAGGGTGACTGGATTAGAAGAATTCTGGGAAGAGGAAAGGCAGAGAGTCAGTCACCAGGCAGACACAGAGGAAGCAAGATGAAAATATCTTACTGAGAAAAGGTACCAAACTATATGGCTAAACATAGACAAGAATTATGGGTTAATTTAAGTTGTAAGAGCTAGTTAGTAGGCCAAACTGTTTATAATTAATATAAGCCTCTGTGGGTTTTTTTGGAACTGAACGGCTGTGGGACCAGGCAGGACAGAAACTAAGATCTACAAACCACCAAGGAGTTCTTTTCATCAAGTGTAACTTGTACTTTCATGGGTCTTAGTTGACAATGAAGACTTGGAAGTCAGAGAGGTTTGGGTTGGAATCCAGTTCTAACTACTTATCAGCTATGATCCACAGAGAACTGTGACTCAGCTCTATCTGCCTGGGTTTCCCCATATATAAAATGAGGTAAGGGAAGGATTAAAATCATCTCCTAGTCACTTTAAGGATTAAATAAAGAACTTAAAGAATACAGCATGGCTTCTGACTTAATGTAGTATTGACAGGTAGGACATGGACATACCCTGGTGTGCAAGTGGGGGTGAGAGGACATCCATGGGTGTTGGTCCTTACCTTCCATCTTGTTTGAGTCAGGGTCTCTTATTCTTCACCTCAGTGTATGCCAGTATAGATGGCCAGTCAGCTTCCATGTGTCCTCCTGACTCAATCTCCCATCTCACTGTAGGAGTGTCTGTATTGTAGATGTACATGTTTCATGCCTGGCTTTATGTAGAATCCAGGAATCCTATCTCAGGTCCTCAGGCTCATACTTGAACAGTAAGTACTTTACCTACTGAGCTATCTTCCCAGCCTTTCAGAATACATTTTTTAGTGTGTGTTAACTGTTATCATTACCATTATTAGCACTATATCCTTGCTATCAGAGTGTTTTCAACATAGAATTGCTTAAGGGAAATTTACGGGTGGGTGGATGGATGGATGGATGGATGGATGGATGGATGGATGGATGGACAGGTAGATGAATGAATTTTGAGAGAATGCTGCTAAGCCCTGGTAGTGGCTGGATTCTAGAATCCTTCACACACAAGTTCTCCACTGGGGAAACAAAACAAATAAACAACAACAACAAAAAAAAAACGTGCAATTAAGTAAACTGGAAAAAAAATTAACAAGGCAGTTTTGGTCCAGTTGCCTAAGCCCAACCATGCAAAAAGCACTCAAAACACCTGGTGGAGATAGCAGGGATCAATCAATTCAAAGTCAAGACCATGAGACATTCTGGCTTGCAGATCTGAAGCCCACAGAGGCCTTCTCCTTCCAAGACCTAGATGCTGAAACTGGAGCATGAACCTATCTTCCCTCAGGAGCCAGATCTCAGGCTGTGAACAGAACGCATCTTGTTCTGTCTCAGTGGTAGGAGGTGGGAGGTGGGCAACCTGTCTTCACTATGCTCTCAGGTCTGGGGAAACATAAGAAAGTGGCTGTAGGTTGCCTTGGGCAAGAGAGGCAAGTAAGAAACCTTGTTCAAAATAATCCAATAAAAAAAAAAATGGGTACAGACCTAAACAGAGAACTCTTAACCGAGGAATCTAAAATGGCTGAAAGACACTTAAGGAAATGCTCAACATCCTTAGCCATCGGAGAAATGCAAATCAAAACAACTCTGAGATTCCATCTTATACCTGTAAGAATGGCCAAGATCAAAACCACTGATGGCAACTTATGCTGGAGAGGTTGTGGGATAAAGGAAACACTTCTGTATTGCTGATGGAAGTGCAAACTGGTACAACCTCTTTGGAAATCAGTATGACGATTTCTCAGGAAATTAGGAAACAACCTACCTCAAGACCCAGCAATACCACTTTTGGGCATATACCCAAAGGATGCTCAATCATACCACAAGGACATGTGCTCAACTATGTTCATACCAGCATTATTTGTAATAGCCAGAACCTGGAAACAACCTAAATGCCCCTCGACAAAAGAATGGATAAAGAAGATATGGTACATTTACACGATGGAGTACTACAAAGCAGAAAAAAAAAATAATGACATCTTGAAATTTCTGGGCAAATGGTTAGATCTACAAAATATCATATTGGGTAAGGTAACCAGAACAAAAAAGACAAATATAATATATATTCACTCATTAGTGGCTTTTAAACATAAAGAAAAACCAGCCTACAATTCACAATCCTAGAGAACCTAGACAACAAAGAGGACCCTAAGAGAGACATACATGGATCTAATCTACATGGAAAAAGACAAGACCTCCTGAGTAATTTGGGAGCTTGGGGATCATGGGAGAGAGTAAAGGGGAGGGGTTTAGGAAAGGAGGGGAGTAGAGAAAAATATATGGCTCAATATAACAATAAAAAGAAACCTTGTTCAAATGAAATCTGTAAGGTTGAATCAGTATGACTAAGATTAAGGAGATAGACATTTTTCTACTCATATCAGATGATGCCACAAGGAAATCCAAACTGTATGTATCAGTGATTTTTCAGCAGAAATCCCAGATTCAAATGTTTCCACTGGTGTGCTCTAACCACACACATGAATGTGGGGGCCAGAGGGTATGTTCCTCAACCACTTCCACATTAGTTTTTTGAGACAGGGTCTCTCACTGAGCTCATCTACTAATTAGGCTGGCTGATGGAGGAGCCACTAAGACCCTCCTTTCTATGCATCCTCAGTGGTGGGGTTATGGGTATATGCTGCCATGCTCAGCTTTTTATTTAGGTGCTAAAAACACGCACTCAGGTCCTGATGTTCATGCATAAGGCACTTTACCAAATGAGGCCATCTCCCAGGCCTGGGTTTTTGTTGTTGCTGTTGTTGTTTTGTTTTTACTCATTTTTATTTATTTATTTGTGTTAGTTATTGAAATTAAAATATAATTCATCATTTCCCCTTCCCTTTCCTCCCTCCAACTCTTCACACATATACACACATACCTTTGCTCATTCTCAAATCCATGGCCTCGATTTCTTTGTTTTACACATATACACACAAACATACACACACACACACACATATACATATATATGGTCCTAAATATATAAATACAACCTGCTTGATCAATATAATGTTATCTGTATGTATATGATTTCAGATCTTGACCATTTGGTGCTGGATAACTAATCTGGGAACTCTCCCCTCAGGGAAACTATTTTTCCTGCTTTCAACATTCCTTAGTTGCCTCTAGCTCTTTGTCTAAGATTGAAGCCCCACACGATTCCCACTTCCATGTTAGCACATCTATTGGGGTCATCCCTGTTTCGGCGGTCATATTGATGAGACTTCATGGCATAGACTCTCTGACACTTCTAGGGAACAGAGTCTTATAACAAACCCCTCACTCATCTGGCTCTTATACTCTTTCCACCCCCCCCCTCACAGTGATCCCTGAGCCTGAGGTGCAAGAGTTGTGTTGTAAATGTATGATGTGGGAGGTCTTTCTGTATATGTGCTGCTCTTATTGATTAATGAATAAAGCTGATTTGGCCTATGGCAGGGCAGAATATAGTCAGGCTGGAAGAGATAGAGAGAGAGATAGTAAGCAGAGTCAGAGAGACACCATGTAGCTGCCAAAGGAGAAGGACACACGGGAACCTTACGTGTAGGCCACACTCTTGTGGCAACACACAAATTAATAGAAATGGGTTAATTTAAGATGCCAGAGTTAGTTAATAAGAAGCTTGAGCTAACAGGCCAAACAGTGTTGTAATTGATATACTTTCTGAGTGATTATTCAGGTCTGGACGGTCGAGAATGAAAGAGAAATCTCTGTTTACAAAAGAATCTACTTAAGCAAAATAAATATATCTATAGATAATCATTTGTGACTTCTGGGATCCAATAGATGAGAAATAGGGACATATATTGTAATATATTGTAATGCCTAATGGAAATAACACTGTAACAGGTTGTCTTAACTAACCCATGTAATACTAAATCAGCACTAAGTTTCTTGACTTTGGGATAGAATAGATGTAATTCAGTGCTTCATCAATTGCTCTAGTCCTGCTGAACAGACATTTCTAAATGATAATTACATGTTGATTAATGTTTTATGATTTTTTACTTAGTTAATAATGTGTCTTGTTTTGCTGACAGATACATAGCATAGAATATGGAGAAAAGGCAAGAAGTTAATTTTTTAAGTGTCTGAGGAAGGAAAGATGAGAGATTCCTGAATAACTGAAGCCAAAATCTACTTCACAGATGTGGGGATTAAAGATATACCCAAAGTCACAGAGTTAGTGGATATCTCTGCCAGGACTAGACTCCGAGTCCTCCCTGACTCAGTGAGCATTTCTGGCATAGTTCAATACGTAGACACTGGCAAAACAAGTTTCTTCTGGAATGTTCAGGAAGCCAATGGCATTCACCTCTTGTTCTCTGTAGTTTCAGAGAAAATTCAAGTACCTGCAAGCACCCTTACCCCGAGTCATCTCACCAGCCACAGTTTTGTATTTACATTCGCTCATTTAACTTGTGTGTGTGTATACCTATGTAAAAAATTTGAGTGTGAAGGCACAAGTGTGCCACAGTATACTTGTAGAGACCAAAGGACAATTTTTCAGGAGTCAGTTCTCTCTTTCAACGTTGGTTCCAGGGATCAAACTTGGAACATCTGGTTGGCATGGCAAGTACTTTGCCTGTTGAGCCATCTTGGTGGCCCTGCCTGGGAGTTTTGACAGTGGTACAGCAGGGAGACTTTACTCTCTACTTCAAAGTCATCAAGCAGACAAAAATGAAGGCATGACATTTCTGATGGACCCTGACCATCCTGGAGGTGGAGGTGAGGAGATAACTCATATGAAAATGATGCAATCTACTGAAGAACCAAACTGAAAGACAAGAGAGAGCAGCTTCCAACTATGCCTGCATCTAGCCCATGTAGCAGACAGCTCCTGACCCCCAGGGGCATCACATGCTTCACCTTTGTGCAGCTGCCAGTGGCTGTCATCATGCCTTCTTATAGTCAGACTCTGGCTGTACTGATGGTGCTCATTCACAACATGGCATGTCACTTTCAGAGCACCTCTTGAAGTTAAGGATGCCAGGGGCCTCTTTCCCATATTTTACAGATGAGATACCAGTGCTAGGAAGGAGCAGTGCATTGTGGAAGGTCAGACAGTTCTCCAACAGCAAGACAGGGCCTATAAATCTTCTCTTATAACTCCAATTCACCATTCTTTCTACCACAGGATAGACTACAAGAAATATGGCAATTCCACCACCACCCACTTAGGAGAAAAATCTATCCCTCCTCTAACACTCAATAGGAATATCTTGTTGTGGATTTTTTTTTCCTTTCCATAATAAACCAGAGTTAGTGCTGAACAGAAAGCTTAGCTTCCATAGGACTAGAGGGTTCTGTGTAGGCTGCTGGGAGGGAGGGGAGTCACCAACAGGCTTACCCAGATATGAACTTTGTGAACTATAATAATTACCTGCACAGCAAGATACCCCCATGGTTTGACACTGGCACAAATGCGGAGGTAGACAGCCACTTTCTCATTGCTGCAGAGGAGAAAAGAAATGCCTTTGCACATCTGCCAAGAACCCATGGTTAGAGAACTCACAGGCCCCAGGGTCACCTTACAACTGTTCTACCAATAGACACAGTGCCAGACTCCGTCTAAATCTCTATACCCAAAGATGAGTGCAGCCTCAAAGCTCACCAGAGAAGTTTCTTTGTACAGTAGGTGGTGGTTGGCAGAGAAGCTAATAATTCATCAAAGTGCAAAGGATGTCAACCATTCCTTTCTCCACCTCAAATGGGACATCTATACCAATCCCCAAGGCTCAGGAACACTGTGGAAGAGGGTACAGAAAGACTTCAGGAGCCAGAGGTCAGGGAGAAACTGAGCAAAACTGTGTCGTTTGAACGTGACTGGACTATTGCACTCCTGAGCTCAGAGCAGCTGTGATTGCTGCACAAGATCAAGCCAGCCAACATTCTAGCATGGAAGAGGAGGGTTTACAAGTCCCTACCCATGGCTGCAAAGCTGTGGAAGGCAACTGGAAGATGGAGAATCAGTTTTTGTTAAGGATATGACCCCTGATAGGTCAGCCATGCTCTAGTGGATGGTCACACTGCCAGGACTAGGTGAAAAGAACAACTTGGACTCAATATATGAAGTTGAGGGGATCTTGGAAGAGTTAGAGGAGGTAAAGATGATCAAATATACTGTGTAAAATTCTCAAAGAATTTACAAAAAAAATATTTTTAAGAAACTAAGCTTGTAGGAGCTGAGGAAATGGCTCAGTCCATAAGCATGAGGCCCTGACCTCAAGAACTCCTATCTGTTAACATGAGTTTTTCAGATTCCCTGTTGACATGTCTGCCCTTTGATTACTCCATCAAACCACTCATGATATATTACTGTTTCCATGATTCTTAAAATGTAACACTTTAAGATTTTCATTCTTTGAGGTATGGTCTCACTTGGTAGCCCTGGGTGGCCTAGAACTCACTGTGTAGACCAGGTTGACCTCACAGAGAGCTGCCTGGTTTTGTCTCCCAGCACTTCCGTGCCTAGATAACCACCTAATTCTTTGTTTCTTCTCTCAAGTTTCAAGAACTCTTAGGCATTTCCTTAGCTTTGCATTCTGCATCCACTGCATCTGTGCACTCATGTTTTTAATGTATAAGAGCTCTTCTCTGCTTTTCAATGACAAAAATATTCTGTTATTATTTCATGGACATAATATCTTATTGATTCCAGGGCTTTAATAGTATCTGATTTTGATGTTATCTTCTGATCTATACACTGTGCTCCTTTTGGTTTGCTTTGCCCTGCAGAGAGCCAGTTGTTCAAACTGGATATTTAACAGGGATGTTTGGGTGGAGCTAGTTCCACTTAAAAGCTTCTTTGAAAAATGTATTTAGTTTATTTGTTTGGAGTTATGGGAAGGAAGATGAGTCTGTCCCCAAATGTCCACTTCCCTACATTCCAGGGTATAAAAGGACACCAATTCACAAGGAGATGCTAGGAGATTTACTGAGTCACAAGAAATAAAAGCCAGGAAGTTATGTAACCTCTGTGGAGAAGACAGGACCTAGAGTCGAGTTAGATGGGACAGATGTTCCGCTCAAGGTTAGTGAAAGGGACCAACTTAAACTCAGCCTTTCAAGCTCTAGCAAACCCAACCAGAGATGCCCAATCCCTCTCCACTCCCACCCACCCTCTCACAACTCCCTACTCCACTATCAGATCCACTTGCTCTTGTCTCCTCCGATCCTATTCCCAGGAAAATCCTCGGGTCTCGGCCCTTTTCCAATTAGGTACTTAATACAACTCGGATCCTTGTGCCACCACATAATAATTTACACAGAACACTTAATTAGCTTCTTAGATAAAAATAACATGTAATTTGTTTGGTAATTATATGTTTCCACAACTGCTGAAAGCGACTCATTACAGGAATTTGGTACACTTAGGATAGATTACCTTAATTCTATTTTCTGTTTACCCAATTATATCCGCTGGTCTCAGTCGTATTGTAAATCCCGTTGAGCTGATGGAGGTGACTATATAGCTGTGGTTGTTTCAGATTTCATGCTTGGGCTGTGTTCCTGTTGTTTGCTCCAGGCACTGACTAACTCTTCTGGAGTGAAGAAAGCACAAATACCATAATACTCATCATGCGAAGCAAAGAGGAAGCATGCAAACACCTTAGCCTGGTATCCCAACTTGGGTCTATCAGCAGTGTGAAAGTTAGGTTTAAAGGGTACATGAACACAATTTCCTTTAAAGCTTTTAATTAATCAATAGTTAATTGCATAGGAGAAAAATAAATATAAGTATCATATCTAAATCATTACTGCTTGAAGCAAATCGTGATGCATTGGGGATGGCTGATCCTATTAATAAATTATTTCAAGTGTGGCAATAAAGTTGTGTTTATAGTCATAACATAGAGTCCCTTATCTTTACAGATACTGGTGTTTCACAGTAAATCATGTAATCCCTGATGTTTGCATTAAAATAATTAGGAGGATAAGGAAAGCATTAGCAAGAGAGAATTTTTTTGTTGCAATTTTGTTTTTGAGATAAGGTCTTACTATGTAGCCCCCAACTTTCCCGAAACTCAACTATGTTAGACCAAAATGACCTCAAATTCACAGAGATCTGGCTGCCTTTGCTTCCTGGGTGCTGGAATTAAACATATGTACCACCATGCCTGGCTTAAGATAGAATGTTTTTCTGTTGGCTGGCTTGCTCTTGCACAGACAATCACAATTTCCATGAGTTCATGAGTGCAGGGTCCTGCTGTGCCCAGAAGACTCCTCTTCACTCTAGTCCTTCTTGACCTCTGGCCCCTCTTTTGTGATTTTCCCTGAGCCTTCAGCAGGGTGGGTGATACAGGTGTCCCATTTATCACCAAGTATGCTGCAGACAATTATTCTCTGTATTTTGGCTAGTTGAGTGTCTATTAACTGCACAAACAAGATTCTGGTGCAGACTGAGAGTTACACTAATCTCTGGGTATAGAAATGTGTGTTTAGAAGACAGTTTGAACCTAGGGACATAGTTACCACTTACCAAAATAATAGTAGCGAGTTTACCTCTGGTGCCTGTGAGCTTTGAACCATGGGTTCTTAGAAAGATTTATAGTAGAAAGTATGAATTCTCTATGTTGAGTAGACTTTAAACACAATCAGAAAGTAACTGGTTACCTCCCATGGCATCCATGTCACTATTGCATTCATGAACATACCAATAAGAGAGAATATAAAGAAAACAAGACTGTGTTTGGGCTGTTATGAATGACAAATGAACTTGGAGATGCAGCTATTCCTTCGAGATCCTGATTCCAATTCTTTCCAATGTGAACCCAGAAGAGGAACTGTGGAATCAGACAGCCCTTCAGTTTCCAGAGGCGGCTCCACAGTGTCCTTCCCACAGCCGCTGCACCATTCACACTCCCACCGACACACAAGACATCCTTGCCAACATATGTTATGTTTATGATTTATTTATTATTATGTGTTTTGTCTGCATGTATGCTTACCATGTGCATGCAGTTCCCACAGAGAGTCAGATTTCCTAGAACTGGAGTTACAGATGGTCGTGAGCCACCATGTGAGTGCTGGGAATCAAAGCCAGATTGATACTCTGCTGCCCATTTTTGTCTTTTTGATAAGGACCATCCTAAGAGGCATGGGGTGACCCTTTTGCAAGCATCCACTGCAGAACCTCGCAGTACTGCTGCCTACTTGTTTGCTTGGAGACTACTCTATGCAATACCTTTTGACCATTTGTTAATTGAACTATTTGTCTTTCACTGATGAGTTCTAGTGTTTTTCTGATTTATTTTGAATAGTAGCCCCTTATCAGATATAGATTTGCAATTATTTTCACCCCTTGTGTGGAATGCCTTTTATTCTATCAATTATTTACTTTGCTGTGCAAATGCTTCATTTTAGTATAATTCATAATAGCCAAATTGGTGGGGGGTCTATATACAAACCAAAAGATGAATGGATAAGGAAAATGCATATTCTGAAGTAAAATATACAGGGATTTTTTTCTTTTGTTGTTTAATTTTTTTTACTTATTTTTTAGCACTGAGGATGAGCCCAGGACCATCAGTCCATGCTAAATAAGTGTTCAGCCACTGAGCTGAATTCTCTACTATTACACAGACTTTTAAAAAGAGGATCATCTCAGGGACTCCGGGCTGGCTTCAAACTTGCCATGTAGCTGAGGATAACCTTGAACTTCTGTCTTCCAGCCTCTGCCTCCCAAGTGCTGAGTTACAGTGTGTGCCATCATGCTCAGTTTTACGTGGTGCCAAAGATCAAGCCCAGAGCTCTGTACAAACTAGACAAGCTCTACCAACATAATCTTGCAATTTGCCGCAGCATGTGTGAATCTGGAAGACTTTCTCCTAAATAAAATACACAAAGCACAGAGGACAAACAGCACACAATTCTACACAATTCCATTGATACAAGATACCTAAGGTGCTCGAGCCTGCAGCAGCAGGGACTAGAACAACGGGCTCCCGCAGCTGCTTCTCTGAAGCAAGGAAGGTTTGCTGAGGATGTGACCTTTAGCTGTGTAAGATGAGGAACTTCTGAAGAAGGGCTGGACAACACAGTGTGTGCAGCTGAAGACACTACTGGGTGTTAGGACCCTGAAAACTCATGACGGGCGCTCCTTCAAGCAGCACGGAGAGGCATGGGCGCATGTTTGGAGATAATGGGAGATGCCTCGGTTATGGCAATGCTGTCACAGGCTAAGTCCAAAGTCACCAAACTACATGTGTTAAATATGTGGAGCTTTGAATATTAATTGTACATCAACAATGCTGCTTAAAACACACAAACATTGCTAGACTGCCATTCCAGCACTCAGGAGCCTGGGGTGGGGAGATCATGAATTCCAAGCCAATTTGAGCTACGTAGTAAGAATCAGTCTCAAAAAGGTTAAAATAAAATAATATGAAATACAAAATAGAAGATTTAGCATTGAGGTGAAGCTGGATAATGGAACATAAAGAACCTTTATGCATTCTCCCTTCTCAAAGTTTGATAATTTCCATAATAATGAAGTAATTTTTAAAATAAATTCAACTTAAGAAGAGATTGACTAAATAATAATGTAAGTTAAAGTTCAGTATACTTTTCCTTAAAGGATAAATAAGAAGTAACTTAGGCTCTGCAAGCCTCTGTGGCAATGACTTAATTAAACTGCTGCCCAAAGAAACATCAATTACATTTACAAATGTGCACAATTCTGTCCCACTAAAACTTTACATATTAAATCAGATCATGGGCTTTGGTTTGCAAGCCCTTGCAAGAAGTGCTACCAGGATACGACAAAAATCATAAAGATATAAAGTAATAAAAACTAAAAGGGAGAACATTATTCAGTGCTGGGGACCCGGAGGCTCCTTATCAATTCTGTCTCCTTGGCAGGCAGCTAGAGGACATGACAAGTGCTGAGTGGAGACATGGTTAAAAGGAGATAGCAACAAGATAGGTACGGGGAGGACTATCCACTTACCCACTTATCCCAGGAATTTCACAGACTCCCCAGTGGGAGGCTGTCCTGTGTGATGCGGTACAGAGGGAAGTTAGTGCATCACCCCTTTCTTGCCATGTCAGCGCCCACTGAGAGTAGCTCACACACTGTTACCCTCCAACTAGTGTGGGATAAAGGCTCCCCACGGAGTGTGAATTGGTATGACTGTTTCACAGGAAGAGTTATTAACACTACTCTTGCTCCAACTGGAAAAGACCCCTCAACTCTGAATCTCCATCTAGAGGTGAAGGGCAGGTGCTGAGCTGGCTCCAGGACTCTCTGGGCAACTCACGCCTGAAAAATAGAATCTTAATGACTGTGATTGAGAAAGTTGCATCTTCCTGGCTCTTGGAGTCATTAGGGAACAGCAATATTCTCCAGTGCATGAAGAAGAAAGCAGGGATCTGAGAGACACATAGCCTGCCGCCGTAGTCCAAAAACTGCATGAAAAATGACAGCCAAACATGGCCATACCCTTTCAACAACTACAGGAACATCCCAAGTGTGGTGACAAATTTCTGTGCCCCACCAAAGATCAAACACACTGAACTCCTTTACTCTTTCCCATGAGGTAACCAGGGATGAGGCAGTTTTGACAGCAGATTGCCAAAAATGAATTTTGTAAAGACGCCTATCTGTGATCTATTCACTCAACACAATGGTTCCCAAGTCCCTAAGGATACACCTTGCACAATGTTAATGACCAGAGAGACAGAGAGAACAGATTTTCAACCCTGCTCATGAGAAGGTCACACTCTGCTGGGAACAGTGGTGCCCAGAAAATATTAGACAGTTCTAGGAATATTTTCAGTTATCACAACCTAGTGAAAAAAGACAGGGATACTGCCAAGCATCCTGGAAAGCACGAAATAGTAGTCCATCGCAAGGAGTGACATGACCTAAAATGTGAGTGTAACAAGATCCTGCTAACAAATGGCCCAGGTTCCAATCACTGACACTGTGGATGGTCTAATGAGAGATGAGACGTGGGTTCAGGAGGAACAGAGTGAGCAATAGGAGGAAGGGCCACTCTGAAGTTCAATATCCCATTGCTCAGAAACAGAGCTGTAGAGTTGCCTGTCTGCCTGGCATGTGGAAAGCCCCGGTTAGATCCTCAGCACCGGAGGGGGAAGAGCAACAAAGCTCACCGCCATTTGTTTTTGGTGAGAAACACCACCCGCAGGCTCAAGGGTTTGCGCACTCAAACCCAAAGCAGCTGAACTGACTTGGAAAGCCAGAACCTTCGGGGTATAATGCTGAGCGGGCAGAGGTCCTAGAGGTCAGCCTTGACCCACAGTGCCCAAGATCAGAACGGCTTGGCCCACTTCCAGCTGGAGCTCTCGACTTCCCGGGGGCCACCACATGACCAACCACACACCAGCCCGCAAATTTATCCCCAAATGTGGTAAATTAAAATCTCAGGGGCCATTCTTTCCTTTTCACTCTTCATTTCTTCTTCCTCATTCCTCACATCCATTCAGTAACCCAGAGCATTCTACATTCCAAGAACATCCCAAATGTGAGTGTCCTCACCCCATCCATGAGAACCCCCCAGTACGTCCAGGGGTCAATCCTGCCAAGGTCACCATTATAACTTCCGAGTCACCTCCTCAGTGTCCCTCATCCTTTCCCCACTCCCTTTAAACCCTAAGTGAGGTTTTGCCTCGCCTCTGCTCAAACCCCTGGAGTGGCTTCCTATCCCACTAGAATAAGATGCAATGTCTTCCTTGGCCACAAATCTCGTGGGGGATGGCCTCTACTGCTCCTTGCGGGTACTGTCTCCTCACTCTCCCTGTAGACCTGCCTCCTGTTCCCTTCCAACTGTCCACTTTCGCCTACCCCCTCAGTTCTCAAACGCTTGTCATCCTGACCATGTCGGGCCCAGACTCCAATCACCTACTCTATTACCCACTCTACCAAGAAGCTCCAGTCCTCCCAGCCCAGTGCTGACCTCTCACCTTTCTCTGCTTTATTTCCCAGCCTGGTACACATCACTACCTGAAATTATCTTATTTGTTACTCGCCATATTTTCTACATTCCCACTTGGATGACATACTTCCTGGTAATAGAGACCTTCTTTATTGCTGTATCCAGTATCTTGAACTATCTTGGTCTTGCTTACTAATTTCAGCTTTCAAAAATCACTCAAATGCATTAACTTAGGCGCCCCTTCAAGATCTCTGAGTTACGGCATCCAAGGCTCATGGCAGATACTGACCCATCTGTTGAGCATATTTACTGAGTGACATCCACCCTGGGGAAGTCAAGGCTGCTTCCCAGAGCAGATCAAAGTTAAGCTGAAACCTGAACAGCCAATGATGAAATGAGTATGTGTTTGTTTCTTCTGAGGAGAGCAAGAGCCACTTCAATAAATGCTTCTGAGTGCTTTGGCCAGTATCCTGGGGACTGGCTGCCATCTTGGAAGATCTATTAAATACCTTCCTTCCATCAGGGGCCCAGACACAAGATGTAAGTTACATTTAAAGGGCTTTTTAATCTTTAGCACAATTCACCCCACCAAACTCCTAACTGGATTTCCAAGTCAGCTGAGCTCCTCTAGTCTGAGCAGGGGCTCATCTTGCCCCTTCAGAGATCCTTAATTTTATGAGCTCAAATGTTCCTTTCCTTTTCAACTTTATCCTCAATAATATGGACTTAAAAGCAAGGAAAGACTGATATTACTTGTTAGGTAGAAAGAGACCTTCCGGACAGAAGTAATAAGACATAGCACCAAGATACTGAAACAGAAAGCAATAAGGAACAATGGTGTATGGATAGCAAACGTTCTCAGACGTATTCTAGCAGAATTCTGAGATTTCCTGGGGGCTTGGTTCAAAGGCAGATGCAATAAGAGGTTCATCCAAACAAGCAGGAAGATAAATGCTGAGAGCACCATGTCCAGATCTTCCTGCCAAGCATACAGCCACCCCAGAGAGGTACTGAATCTGTCCTCCATCCTGAGGAGTCACAGTGTGCTAGAGGTAACTCATCACAGACACCTCTCAACCCACCAGAGACCTCCAAGACAGTCATCACAGTGTTGCTCTAAGAAAGAGAAAATTGAGACATGTTGCTAGAACAGGACACCTGGCAAAGCCAAGAACGTGGCTCACGCCGTTTCCATAACCCCCAAATTAGCATCCACATCAAGAAGAGTCAGGGTTAAAATGAAAACACCCCATGTTCCAACCACAACCATCTACATATGGCTCCCCATACGCACCCTGTACTTGGCCGCCCACATGTCTTTCTTAATTCATGCTGTTTGTTCTCTCCAGCTGGATAAGCTCAGGGAAATTGTTTGGTTTTGCCAAAGTTAACATTTAACATAGATATAATTATCATTCAACTCCATGGATGTCATGTGTCAATCTGTCTATCTCCACTATTTGTAGACCCTATAAGGTGCTAAAGAGATGGAGAAGTGGGTAAAGTGTTTGCTGGGCAAGCACGGAGACGTGAGTTCAAATCCCTGGAATCTACGTAAAGTCAGATCACAGTCGCATTCAAATCTGTAAGCCTTGAAATCCTATGGGAGATAAGGGGTGGAGACAAGAGAATACTCAGCATATCATGGGCCAGTTGCCCTCATTAACACAAGAGAAAACAAGATAGAGACCTTGCTTTAAACAGTGGCAAGTGAGAGCCAGCATGTGAGGCTGTCCTCTGATCTATGTGCTCCATGATGCATGGATGCCCTTACTGACATGCACATTACACATGTAGAAGGAAGGACTCTTTTGAAATCTGTATGTCCATCAAGCCATTCTTCCTCCCAGACTCTCACTGGCTGCACTCTGCCATAGCTTCCCTATTCATCCTCTGGTTCCATCACCTTTCTTGGTTTGATGTTCAATTCGTAAATGGCTTTACCAGATTAGATCATTCTTCCTCTAGTCAAATCCATTTTTCTTTCTTGACAGGAAAATTGTCCTGAAACTGTCATACTTTAAAAGATGGTACATCCAGACTCTGGAATATTACCCAGCATTAAAAACAAATCAGCTATCAAACCATGCAAAGACATGAAGGGAACTTGCATGTGTATTAGTAAGTACAAGAAACCAATCTGAAAAGGCTATATCCTTTGTGATTCCTGCTGTATGTTGTTATGAGAAAGAGAATTGTGAACACGGTATAAACCTCAATGTCCACCGAAGCCAGGGAGGGGAGGAGGGAGGCACCATATGAAGCACAAAGGACTTTTATGGTGATGTAAACATTCTCTGTGGTACTATAATGGTGAACATGTCATTGTAAATTTGTCCAGGTCTATAGAAGGTACAACACCAAGAAGGAATTGTCAAACTTATGGGCTTTGGGTGATATGTCACATCAGTGTACACTCATCAATTGTGACATAAAGTCTTGCCATACGAACATGAGGACCTTTGCCAGTGCCCCACACCCAGGCTAGAGACCAGGTGGCAATGCTTATGGTAATCCCAGCTCTGGGAAAGGAGAAACTGGAGGCCAGCAGCCTAGACTAACCAGTGAGCTCCAGGTTCAGAAAGAGACCTGGTCTCAGAAAAATAAGGTGAGAAGCAAGTAAGAAAGACATCTCAGTTAATTCAAAGAAGCCTCTGAATGTGTGTGCACACATGAACAAACAAGCAAAGAGTTTTGTTACCAAACAGACTTGGGAAACGTTATTTCAAACACACTCTGCTGGGGAAGATTTGCCTGTGCCAGTAACCAGGCCACCATGAATTGTAAATACCTGAGAGGTTTGAAATCTGAGCCTCTTTGGGGCGGAACTACTTTCCAGAGTAGAAGAGGAGAACTGTCCAGAGCTGTCCTTGGGAAGCGCAAGGCTAGCACGCATCTCAAAGCAGGAACACCAGGGGACTGAAGCTGGAAAGGCCATCCAGAGTCAGACACTGCAGTGAATGAACCTGTGTGTGGCCAATCAGCTTACACTTCCTCTGAAGACAGCTGAGTTGCATGATGAGGGAGAGGCTTCATGGCCATCCCCATCACAGGTAATGAATATCCTTGGCTGGTGTCTTCACCAGCAGCAGTAATCAACACCTGATGACACGGAGACCCCTAAACTGGAACCCAGGAACAAGGCACTTCAGCAACTTCATCTTCTGCATCTTGGAGAGGGACCTCGTTTACCTCAGCCAGCTCTCCCCATCCAAGGGTTCTGTGTTCACAGATTTAACCAATTGCAGGTCAAAAATATTCAGGGAAATACATATCTGTACTAAACACATGGAGACTGTCTCATCATTATCCCCTAAGCAAAACAGTATAGCAACTATTTATGCATACTATTTGTGTTGCTTGGGTATTGTACATAAGTCATCCACAGATGAGTTAAAACATGTAGGAGGTTGTACATAACTTACATGTACATGCTACATAATGCATAAGGAACTAGAGTGTCCTCAGACCCTCCATGGGTATCCTGGATATGACCCTGGATCAAGATGTGAGCTCTCAGCTACTGCTTCAGCACCATGTGCCTGCCTGCAGTCAGGCTCCCACCTTGATGAGGTCCCAGACTCTGGAACCATGAGCCCCAAATCAAAGTTTTCTTTTATAAGTTTCCTTGGTCATGATGTTTTATCACAACAATAGAAAAGTAACCACAACAGTGTTCATGAGGGTATTTTTGAGGAGAGTTAATTGGAGAAGGAGGGCATCATTGCATGGCCTAGGAGCCCAGGTGGAATAAAAGCAGGGAAGAGAAATCCAGCTAAGTGCTGGTATTTCCCATTTTTCAATGTCCTGCCCACCATTGAAGATGTTTCCCAACTTCAACCCCACTACCACCTCACCACAGGCCCAGAAATATGCTGTGGGATAATGCTCTTATACTCTGTAAAGATTTGTCACTCGTATTGGTCTAATAAAATGCTGATTGGCCAGGAGCCAGACAGGAAGTATAGGAAGAGAAACCAGACTAGGAGAATTCTGGAAAGAGGAAAAGAGATGCAGTTGTCAGCCAGACACAGAAGAATTAAGATATGAATGCCTTACTGAGAAAAGCTACCAAGCCACGTGGCTAAACATAGATAAGAATTATGGATTATTTTAAGTTGTAAGAGCTAGTTAGTAATAAGCCTGAGCTAAGAGGTCAAACAGTTTATAATTAATATAAGCCTCTGTGTGTTTCTTTGGGACTGAATGGCTGCAAGACTGGGTGGGACAGAAACTTCCATCTACAAACTTCCTCATGGACCAACCCATGCATATGACCTGGCTTTACCATAACTACCTAAGACTCCCAAATGCATTCATACTCTAAGATTCTGGAAGTTACATCCAGTTATTGGTTATGTTTGGTTCATTAGGGGTTTTTTGTTGTTGTTCTTGTTTTCTATTTGATTTTGTTGCTTTCTTGTTTGTACCTTAGCCTGGCTAATTTTCTATGTGGCCAAGAGTGGCCTTGAATTCCGGATCTCTTGCCTCCACCTCCCAAGAACCAGGATTACAGGCATGGCCATGCCCAACTGGGAGTTCAAATCTTGGTGCAGTGCTTCATCCTGAAGCACCTCCCAATCACAAATGCCTACATATTTCAATCTTCTGCTCTCAGATAACTCATAACTCTGGAAACGTGCCTCCCCACCCCCACCGGAAACAACTGTCATTGGAAATTCTCCACACACCACCAAGATATAAACGCCCTGATTCTATGGAGATAAAGAAGGTATCTACAAAGAAATCAAGCCCACAAGCCCATTAGGGTACATCCCAAGCTGACTTTAAATGTCTGTGAAGTATTTTTGAGAGTTACACAATTTTATGCTTGTGAAGATGATCACATGGAATCCCCAGACCAGAGACTGAAACAGAGCCCTTTGGTTCAACCAAAATAGAAACAGGAACTTCTAGGGGAGCTCCAGTCCTAGGAAATGAAGAGTTGGGGTACAGGACATGGTACCCAGACATCTAGAAAACCAGATCACAGGAGAAAGGCTGAAGCACCAGGTATAGCAAGTAAAAGGATAGAAGAAGCACAATTCTGTTTATGTATTTTAGGAAAGGAAATTTCAAAATGTGTTGGGCCTCCACTTTTCCATATTCAATGGTTGGTTTTAATTATCATCTTGACACAATCTAGAATCAAATGGAATGGAGTCTCCATGATGGACTGTCTATATCAGGTTGTGCGTGTGTCAGTAACATTCAGTTAAGGTGGAAAGACCCATTCACTGTGGTTGACAACATTACCTAGGAAGGAGACTCTCAACTGTGTAAGAGTGGTGGTGGTGCACACCTTTAATCCCAGCACTTGGGAGGCAGAGGCAGGCAGATCTCTGTGAGTTTTAGGCCAGCCTGATCTACAGAGCAAGTTCCAGGACAGCCAAGGCTACACAGAGAAACCCTGTTTCAAAAAGATGAGACAGACAGAGAGAGAGAGAGAGAGAGAGAGAGAGAAAGAGAATGGACTAGTACACATTTTTCAATTAACTGTTCTCTGCTCTTGACTTAGCATCATATGACTAGTTGTTTCATGTTCCTGCCCCATGGCTTCCCTGAAGTGAATTATAACCTGAAACTGTGAGTCCATAAACCTTTTATTGCTTAAGTTGCTTTGGTCAGGGTACTTTAACACAGCAACAGAAAAGAAACTAAAACAGCATCTCAGGGCATCGTTAGCATCTGGAGACAGCCATCGTAGGTCCTGTTCTGGGCTGTCCTCCTGCACACACACCAGCATGAAGGACACAGAGCTCTCAAAAACACCCTCATATGACACCAGACTGGTTATTAAGATGCTTGAACACTGGCAGAATGGCACACATATGTCACCCCAGAATTCAGGAGGCATAAGTAGGTGGATCTCAACTTTAAGGCAAGCCTGAGCTACACAGTAAAACCCAATGTCAGAAAACCAAGGGCTGGAGTGTGACTCGGTTGTAGAGCACCTGCCTAGCATGCACAGACCTGGGATTTGAGTCTCAACACAGAAAAAGAAATGAACTAAGAAAACACTTAGGCTCAATTGTGACTGTCTACAGCCTCCAGATCCAGGTTTCCTCAGACTCTGGAAGATTCACACCTGACACAGCATGGGCTAAGGGATGCAGCAAAGGAAGTGTCTTCACTGATTGGCCCCATAATCACACTGTCAAGTACTGTATTTCTCATGCTGGTAACCTCAACATCTAGTTTCTTCTGCTGCCATTATTTAAAGCTTATTTCAGGGGGAGGGGAAGTAAAGAAAATCAGTATAGTCCTTGCCTCGCAAGCACAAAGACCTATGTTCAGATCCCCAGTACCCACCTAACAGCCAGACATGATGGCATATGTCTATAATCTCAGCACTGTGAAAGCAGAAACAGGAGGACCCCTGAAGCCTGTTGGCCAAGTAATCTACCAGATCGGCAAGCTCCAAGTTCAGTGAGAGATTACCTAAAAAAGTAAGAGAGCAAGTCACTGAGGAAGATACCCAAGATCAACCTTCATTGTACACACACATTCACCTGCATGTACATATGCACACACGTGCATGCACACACATACACACACACCTCAGTGCCTCCTGGTTACATCACAGACACAGAAAACTGAAGGATACAGATGCTCCTGTGGAAGGCCCCTCTCACATGTGTAGCCTTTGAAAGGAATGCAATGGAGGGGGCACATCTCCACAATGTGCCACAAAGCCTGTGACCTGAGACCCCTGCAGGTCCACTCAGACATGACTCCTTACCTAGCCTCCTGTCCAGTCCCAGATGACTCTTTGCCGGGAAGACATCCATTTACAAACAGTGTGGATGCAGGAACAAGACTGGCAAGACCTGGTGACTAGGAGTGGAGAGCCACAGACTCCCTGACAGCCTCAAAGTAAATTTTTATAACTTGAAATTATTTCACCATATTTCATATTGAAATCCATCGATATCTGAGTTTTTTCCATTGACACAATAGGAAATATCAAAGAGGCTGAAGCATGAAACACCCAGGGAATACAGAAACTATGACTAAATGAAAATGCATGCCACAGCAGGTGCCAGAGAAGCAAATTAAAATCCTAAGATAACATTTTCATCTAGCCAATTAGAAATGTTTGTGTTTCAAGCACTGATGGGTTACATGACAGGTACTTCAAAACGTCACTAAAGAAAATGAAATGTCCACTATTTTAACTTTTCTGGAAACCAAAGATGGATTCTTATTTTGGGGGCTGGAGAGAAGATGGCTCAGCCATTAAGTACACATTGTGCTCTTACAAAAGACCTGAATTCCATTCCCAGAATGCATGTCAGATGGCTCACAACTGCCTGTAACTCCTCCATGTCTAGGGAATCCAACACTTCCCTCTGGCCTTCAACACACACACACACACACACACACACACACACACACACACACACACGCTTGGATGTATGTATGCATGTTTGTTTGTAATGTAATTTGAAATTGGCATAGAAAATTACAAACTCCCTAGGAAATCCTGTAACTGTATATGCTGGGAGCACAAAGGTCCTTGTGCTCACAGATAAGCGTTAGGGAAACCAGGAATGTTAAACACACAGGGTTGTCACTTCAAAGGAAGAGATGTATATAATCTATTTTCAGAAGGCTGGGAATGGAGGTAACCCATAGCCTCGGTGACTCCTGCATTATTTGTAGGGCCAGGCCACAAATGGCTCCCCCAAACTTGCACAAGCAGAACTGGAGATGGCTAATAGTCTAGGTGACCTGTGTGCTAGCTGTAAGACCAGGAGCTCCCTCAAGATCCCACAGCCAAGACCAGAGGTGAATAACTGCCCACGTGACCTCTGTGTTATCTGTATGACCAAGTCCACACCAGATCCTCCCCAGGCCCTTAGGATAACATATGTAGAATATCTATAGAACCCATCTCTATGGAAGAAGTAGCATGTACCTTGAAAATAGCTTCAACATAAATTATGCCTCGTTGTTCAAACGGGATTTGTTGCATCAGGAAACATCTTTCCAAACTGTACTGTGTTTCAACATGCCTAAAATACGCTGCCCAGTGTCAGACTCTAGAAGTTTGAACCAACACCATCTCCTGAATCGTGCTGAGCCAGATTTCTCTCTTACCCCTCTTAGATCTTTACTCTGATGGTCCTGGTGTTTGTAAAGACCCCTACAACTATATATATAGACATGTGTGTACTTTGCATCTGTGGTGTAAGGGGAAGGACTAGAAAGAGCACAGAAGTGGAAACAAGTGTCTGTAAATGGTGGGATTTAAACATTCATCATCTTTATATCTCTGAGTTTCACAATGTGCCTGCATTTGATTACCGACTTGGCTAGTTGTGGGGTTTTCTTTCAAGCCCTGGTTTGGAGGCAAGGGTTGTTCTAGTATATGTGTGTTTCTGAAATCTTAGTTTCGAAGGTTTCACCCTTTCTTACTCATCCGACTCCATAGCACCTAGTCTTCAGGCTGGGTTATCTTGATTTGAAGAGAGAAGACAGAGTGGGAGACATTCAGCTATTTGTAACAACAAACAGAAAGCAGCCAAAAGCTCAGCATTTGGGTTGGAAGAAATGCCATCCCGAGAAAAACTCAAGAGCCATCAAATGTCACTCATGCCTGGCAGCCTCAGGAAGCTGGTTAAGAAGAGAGAAATTCTGACTGGAGGCTGGCTTCCAGTCCCCTACACACCAGCGTTCTCTGCATTCTGCACATCCTTGGGTGTAGCAGAAGGTGACCCCCAGAGGACAGCAGCCTGTCTGACATCAGTTCCCCAGTCTGATTCTAGACCCGACAGCCCCTCCTCTGCCTCACGCTAGCCTTTGGACCAGGCTGATGGGCCACATGAGCTGGGTTGCAGTTCCAAGTCTCCACCAACCAAGTTATGGGTTACATCAAAGCAAACATTTATCACATGTCCACAAAACATTTTCACCCAAAGTATAGTTGCAAAACTGTGAAGTGGGCTTGAGAGATGGCTCAGCAGTTAAGAGCACTTGCTGCCTTAGCAGGGGATCTGAGTTCAGTTCCCAGCATCCACATAGGGACCTCACAACTGCATGTAACTCCAGATCCTATGCCCTCTTCTGGCGTCCAAGGGTACTGCAGACACATGGTACACATGCAGGCAAGCACTGCATACATAAAATAAAAATAATAAACATTTTAAATTATAAGAAATGAAAATACTAATAAACAATAGATGTGATAGTCTCTACTTATCTGAGGGGACACAGTCAAGTCATCCAGGAGATGCCTGAGATCATGAATAGTGCTTAGCTTTGTATATATATTAACAAACCCTAAAGATACTATGTGTTTCTCTTAGATGAACATACCTACAATAAAATTTAATTTTTACTTTAAGAACAGTAAGAGACTAGAAACAGTAACTAAATAAAATGGAACATATGCTAATACTTTATAATCGAAATTATGTAAATTTGACTATCTCCCCCATCTTCTATATCTCATGCACAAAACTGATAATCAGAGATTATGGCAATGAAGACAACAACTGCTGAGTAGCTAGCATGAAAGCTGCACACACACACACACACAGATGCAGGGGACAATGGATGGTTTCTGCCCAGGAAGTGCAGAAGAGAGCACAGGTTTCACCACGCCATGCAGGGTAATACATGATATTAAACTTACATGTTGTTTAATTTTCCATTTACAGTTCTCAAACTACAATTGACTGCTAACTGAAAGTGCAGAGGGGGACACATAAGTGGAGAGCACTATGAATCAGTTCCTAAGAAGGCTAGGTTGGCATCACACCTGCTGCAGTCGTGTGCAGTCGTTACCAACACATGGGAGGAGTTCAGGCACCTTCAGCGTAAGGTGGTCTGCGAATCTGACCCATATCACTGTAGATGTCTCAAACCCCGAAGGACTATGTGAGCCAAGGACTTTGTCCTGTTTCCTGTCAACTTGGTGCAAGTTAGTTATCTGTGAAGAGGGAGCCGCAACTGAGAAAAGGCCTCTGTAAGACCGGTTTGCAGACAAACCATGGGGCTTTTCCTTAATTAGTGGTTGATGGAAAGATCCAGATGGCAAGGGGTGGAGCCTCCCTGAGCAGGTGGTCCTGGGTGATATCAGAAAGCAGGTTGAGCAAGTCACGAGAAGTAAACCAGTTCTTCCGTGGCTTCTGCTTCGGTTCTGCCCCCACGTTCCTGCCCTAAGCGCCCGCCCTGACTTCCGCTGATGATGGACGACGGGGTGGAAATGAACTCTTTCCTCCCCAAGTGGCTTTCGGTCCTAGTGCTCTGTCACAGTGTAGGAACCCCAACTAAGACATACATATCCCTAAATGAGCTTGTTTTGTTTTGACAAAACAGGCTTCGTTAAAAACTAATGGAGAGCAGCTGGAGAGACGGCTCAGGGGTTAAAAGCAGTTGCCCTTTTACAGAGGACCCAAGTTCAGTTCCCAGTACCCACAATGGGTGGCTCAACACCTGTAACTCCAACTCCAGGGGAGCGAATGCCCTCTTCTGGCCTCTGTAAGCACTGGAGATACCCACACACATACATATAATAATTTTTTAATCTAAGAAAACAAATAGTGATAAGCTACACTCAAGTCAGGGCTGAAATTTTAAAGGAGCCCTTTATAATATATAAAGTTCAGACAGAATTATGGATAAAAATAAACTGCCATTCCAAATCATATTTCAAGTCAGAAACATGATAAGGGAGATATGGAAATATGCTATTTGTTAATTAATTAAACAACTTCTTTCTCAATGTTGTATTGCATTTTGTGGAATTTTTTTTTGCTCTGCTCAAATAAATAATTAAAATGGCATATCCTAACTAGGTGTAGTGGTGGATGCCTGTGACCTCCAAACTTGGGAGCTAGAGTCACCAGGTCAGGAACTTATTCTTAGCTACAACATTAGCTAAGGCCAGCCTGGGGTACATGAGACTCTGTCAAAGAATAAAGATGAGGAAGAGGAAAAGAAATAAAGGAGGAGGGCATGGTGAAGAGTAGGAGAAAGAAGAAGAGAAAGACATTTCCATTCTGTGGAAAGTTATAAAATCTAAAATGTTAACTCATTCAGAAAGCAATTTGGGGGTTGTTTTCACTTGGTGGGGGAGCTGGTCACAGGGCTAGGTCAAATACATAGAAACAGAATCAAACCGACATTTTCTACAAGCAAATGTTCCAGACACAGGAAATACAACTGGAAGAAGAGGAGGAAGGGGAATCATAGTAATAATAATCTGACTACTGGCAAAAATCAGAATGGATCTGACCCTAGAATATAAACATATTACTGTACTAAGAGGTGAAAATATGAATATATGTTTAAAAAGTACTGATTTGGAAGCAGTTGCACAAATGCCCACTTAGAGATCACTGGCAGCTAATTGCACAGAACATTGTCTCTGGTGCTGACTATGGGGCCACCAACCTGTGGGTGCCTCTGTCTATGTATGTGAGCCAGCGGGGCTGATACAGACATAGGTCTCTTCCCTTTCCAATCCCATTTGCCCGTTGTTGAGATGTAAAGACCTTTCAGATTCAAAGTGAGAATACAGGGGTCATAAATTCCTCCCCAATGCCAGTGAAATCTAGACCAGATCTCTCACACACTTGGAGAAAGTGAGCACGTTGGTTTTCAGCCAGATTCCAAGCCCTGAAGCACCAGGGTGCAGGGATTTAAAAACAGATAAAGGGGTTGAGAGGTCCAAAATGTCTGAACACGCTAGCTAGAGGGCTCAGAAAATAAATGTACTTGCCACCAAACCAAATGATCTGAGCTCACTCCCTAGGGCCCACAGGGCAGAGAGAAACTACGCCCAGAGATTGTCCTTTGACCTCCGGTGACATACTCCCACCCACTCATAAATAAATGAATGTAACAAAAAAATTTCAAAGAACCTCAGAGGTGGTCCAGCCCAGGCTTCTGCCTTCTCCCTGACGCCAGTCACTGTTATCTCAGCCGCCTCTGACAGGCACTTCTGACGCTATGGACCCCAACTGCCAACACCCAACCGTTACCGAAGCTGAAACTCTACCCCTCAGCTCTGTCTCCAGATGGAACAACAAAGACGAAGAGTAAAACCTTCCACCCCACAACTGGCCACGGGGGTCTGAACATCTCTCTCAAACTCCCCCAGCCCCCGGACCTCCATCTTCAGTGGAATACACCAAAATGTCTTCTCTGGAACCCTTGACACATTCCATTTGGAGTCTGCACAATGCTGAGGCCTCCTGGGCACACAGCACAGTATCTGCATAGAGAGCTGCCCTCTGGAACCAAGTGCACCTCTGCAGATGCCAACATCCATGCTCCAGGAGAGCAGGGCAGTTGTAGCGTTTAGGTAGCCTTTCCAACACCGCTCACAGAACAAGTTTCACTCAGGCAAGGCTGCCTGTTCCCAGGAGAGAGTCAGATTCTGGACAGATTCTGAGTTTGCCAGCGTGTGCCTATAAGGCCAGCACAGGAAGTCGACACAGGAGAACTGCAAGTTCAAGACCAGACTGGGCTAGAGAGTAACACTCTGCCTCAAAGAAGTCAGCGAGGCCGGGGTGCTAATTCACTGGGTAACAACAATTGTTGTGCAAGCATGAAGACCTAAGTTCAAATCCTTAGCACCCGCATAAAAAAAATTGGTCTGACCACCTACCTGTAACATCAGAACTGTAGGGGTAGAATCAGGCTGGGACAAAAGCAGCCATCTAAGATGAGACAGCTGCCAAAGAAAGCAAAGTAGAAAAAAAAATAGAGACAGGAAGGACCTGAGTCTTTTAGGGGTCGTTGATGGGGCTCCATCGCAAATAAAACTGCCAAATATCCTAAGGATTTTAAGTCACCATTGATCAAATACTGTGTCACTTGAAGCTGAAAGCACCCCTAGCAACAGTGTGTGTATAATGGAGTTATTCCCTCTATTTAGACATTAGACTTTGAGGAACATGGCCATGAGGTCATTTGAATGTATTGGTCCCCATAATCATAGGGAGTGGCACTATTAGGAGGTGTGGCTTTGTTAGAGTGGGTCTGGCCTTGTTAAAGGAAGTCTGTCATATGAGGGGAAGCTTTGAGGTTTCCTATGCTCAGGATACTGCCCAATGTCTCAGCTGACTTCCTGTTGCCTGCAAGATGTAGGACTCTCAGCTATTTCTCCAGCACCATGTCTGCCTATACATTGTCATTCTCCCCACCATGATGATAATGGACTGAACCTCTAAACTGCAAAAGAAGAACCCCAACTAAATGTTTCCTTTGTAAGAGCTGCTGTGATCATGGTGTCTCTTCACAGCAACAGAAACCCTAAGACAGGCCCCATTCACTTACTAGTTGGATCACTACTTAGAATATATTGAACTATTGGGGAGGGTTGTTTTGTTGCTTTCTGGTTTTATTGTTGTTGTTTTGCTTAGGTTTTTGTTTTGTTTTGCTTGAGGCAGGGTCACACATAGCCCAGGTCATTTTCCACATAACCTGGACTATCCTCTAATTCCCTATGGAGCCAAGAACGATATGCCTGTATTTCTCAAGTGCTGGAGTTATAGATGTCCCTAAAGTTCATACATATTTTTTAAATATTGTGCTACTGAACAATTCATCTAGTCAGGTTCAGCACAGTTCATTGTTCAAGGTCTTGCAATGCTCATGCCCCAGTGAGTTTGAAAGGCCATCTCTGCCTTTCTCAAAATAGTGAAAATTCTTCTTAAATCTATGGAAGATGTAAGGCAAACATCACTAGCTTTCATTTCGACGCTGAGTAAGTTCCAGAAACTTGATATTGGTCCTTTGTGGTGGCTGGCGTTAGGAAGAAAGCTCCAGGTAGCTCAGCAGGTAAAGGTGCTGGCTGCCAAGGCCAATGACCTGAGTTTGAGCCCTGGGACCCATGTGGTAGAAAGAGTGAAGTGACTGCCACAGGGTCAGCAACTGTCTTCCCACCTCCAAGAGTACGCCGTGGCCTGTCCATGCCCAAGCACATAGGCACAATCAATCAATAAGCAATTAAAATTCTAATGTGTTGGAATTGCTGGAAGTGGAGATGAGGTACCACCCAGCAAAGATTATCAAATATACATACATACATATGTATATATGTGTGTATGTGTATGCATATATATAAATATATTGTGTAGAGAACTATCTGTTGTTGGCTTGGCTGTACATTTCACCATGATTTAGTAAATAGAAACATCACATATATTCACACAATTTTTATTTATCATTTATATATCAATAAAGCTGGGGCATTGACCCCTGCAGTACAGACTATGGCAGAAGTCCATTATTTCAATTTTTAAAAGGGTTTGAATTTTAATTTCATCACCAGCATCTTAATCATGCAAGAGAAGACAAGGAAAATAGTTTTTAAAATCTGTCGTCCACAATAAAACTTAGTGTCTATGTTGATGCTAGTCTCCAAAACCCACTGAGCTCACAATTATGCACTCAGAAGGGAAATAAAATAAGCAAAAACAACCATGAAGAATAAACCTACTTTCTAGCTGTGTGATGTGATTCTCAGAAAATTCCTGTAGCTGTCCAAGTCTTTATTCCCTCATCCGAGCATAGAGGATCTTTAAACAAATGTTTCTGGGGCTGCCAGGTTCCCCACTGAGTCATTAATCCCTGGCAGGGTTACATGAGATACTATATGGCGCATTCTACACCACAAGGCCCAATGCCCAATCGGCAGAGTCACTAAGTGCAAAGGTCAAAGAGATCACCTCCACCTCCAGCCATTCCCGTATCACCCACACTTGACTTCTCCTTTACCAATGTAAGAAATAGAATCTGATGGTTCGTTTGCAGAGGGACCTCAAGCCAGCTTACGTCCAGACACAGGTGACCTGGAAACACTGGACCCCTGATGACAACTTAAGCTACTCCCAGGCACCCCAACTCTACAATCCATCCACATCAGAACCAACAGCCAAGCTTGCCTAATGACCTGCAAGACACAAGCTCATCCAACCAACAGGCTTTAAAACAAAAAGGGTGCCAAGTGGAAAGATGAGCCCACAGGTATGGGGCTTCAGTGAGAAAAATGCAGATAAGCAGGGAAGAGGGCAAAGGAAGACCTGATAAGGTGTAGCATGTAAGATTGCACCCACCCCAATCACTCAGTGGGACAGGGAAGGGAGGAGGGCGCTTGTTACAGGAGGGTTTGGAACCTGTCCTCTTCACGCATCTGCACCAGCCATTCTTAGCCGGTTTCTCAACGTCACAAAGTCGTAAAGAAACTTCCTTTCCCTGCTCTGAGTCTCCAGTGCTCTTGTCATGAAGTGGGGATCGTCATGGTGTGAGATCGTCGTGTCTCACACCAGGACAAAATTTCACAGTGAGTCCTTAGAAGGCAGACCCGATCCTAGCTGGCCCCTGGAGGAAGAATGAATCACGCCATGCTGGATCCTTATTTCTAAGGACTCAGTTTCTCACAGGAAATGTCTTTAGAACCTCACATCACTTTTAATCCCCCATCTGCAGTTGCTAAAAATACAGGAAACGTAAACACTGTATGTTATATCTTCAGAGTCGAGGATGAGTCAGACACTGACCCAAGGCACACTCTTCATCCATGACCTCATTCAGCATTGTTCCATTGTGGCAGTTTGTCCCCCACAGACTCGAGTGTTTGAACACTTGGTCCCAGGTGGTGGTGCTGTTTGGGCGGTTCGGAACCTTTAGGAGGAGGACCACCTTGCTGGAGGAAGTGTGCCGCTGTTGGTGCATTTTGAGTGAGTTTTCATTGATTAGCCTTACTTTCTCT
>PVIU01018742.1:0-15050 GCA_004026605.1 Ondatra zibethicus
GGGGGGGGGAACCTAGAGTAGGATCAAGTCCAGCGCCCTGACGACCAGCTCAGTGCTTGTTCTCAGGGTTTGTGGAGTGAGCATGGAAAGAATCACATAGACTGTGGAGTATCGAGACATGTTGCTTGTTTTGTTTGGTGTCCAGTGTGGGGGACCAATCCATTCCAAGGTGATGACCCTCACCAGACCTGTCCACCTACCAGGATATCTGCCAGATGAGGACTTTCCTGTCTGCCACCCTCGGGGACAAATCCAGCTTCTTTCTAGTGGGATTTAAAAAAGCAAAAGACTTCATTGGTTTGAACAAGAACCATGCAGCTGGCAGGTACATGGCGTATGGCCAGCCCAGCCCAGACACTCGCTGCCGACCTAATATCCAGTCTGTCATATAGCTTTGGCCACGGCCATAGTTAAGAGGAAGTGGTTGATGCTAGGAATGAGTCTCCTGGGGCTGCTGGGAGGATGTGGGCTGGACTGAGCCCAGCTGGTTCTCAGTTTTACCACAGAGGCTCACAGAGGATTTTCTGCTTCATGGGAAAGCGAGCGAGGAGCCTGGAGAAGGAGGAATGAAGCACAGTGCAGCCTCCTGGAGCTCTCTGGAAGGACCAGGAAGATTTTGGCCGAACAGCAGCTTTGCACAGTTCCATCACATTCTAATCTAAAGGAGGAGCCACTCAGTGCATAGCACAGCAGACCTAGTGGAAACTGGCATAACATAAGCTCTTGGGACACTGTCCTGGGGGTGTCCAGAAGTCAGAAGTGGCTCGCATGCAGCTCCCAAGTCTTCGTTAGCTTTGTAATGGAGATCTTCCCCGGCTGGATAGTTCTGGAAGGCCTGTAGTAGAAGGGACTTGTGAAACCATCTTATCTGGCCTCTTTTGGTAGGATAAAAAAAAAAGGTAATTAAGGCTGAAGGGAGAGAAATCACACATGGAATTGTCTCCAGTACTGTGCCTTATCAGTACCCTGTGTGGCCTGGAAGTGTCCATCCCTGCCTGTGATGTCACTCACATGGTCCCGCCATCCTCTCCACACATCTGTACTCCACCCCTTCCATCCACACCACAATTCAATACCTAGGGATTCACCATGAGCCATGTGTTCACCCATCCGATTCACCTTCCAAGAGTGCATTGCAAGAGTTCTGCACACTCAGCCCAAGCCTGAGAGCCTGCCCACCTGCCCCACTGTGAATCTGTGTCCCAGGGATCCCACACCCAAACCACATCAGACATCTGGCTTTGCTACCACCTCTATTGTCATTCTCTCTGCTAGGTTCTCCCAGCCTTCCCTGGGTGACAGTAACGGTCACTTGTGCCTAGTTCCTGCCCTGGTGAGGATGGATAGCCCAATGGCTTCCGTGGATCTCTGTGAACAATGTTAGCCACTTAGTGTGGCTTGGACTTCCAGGTCCTTGACAGTGTGACAGTGTGATCCACAGATCTGCGCTCCTCAGCCCCGCCACCTCTTCTTCCTCCATCCTCACCTGCTGTCCTGCCTTGCCCTTAAGGAGCCACCGAACCCCCATCCAAGAACTGCTCCTTAAACTTCAGAGTGATTTTAATACAATTTTAAAAACATAGCTTTTTCTGCTGCCCCAAGGACGTCCTATTGGGACGTATGCTCAGTGCTCTCTGGGGTTGTTCCAACTCCAGTCCAGAACATTCTAGAAAGACTGTCAACTGAATGACAATGCTCTTTACTAAGGAATAGTTCTTCTGTCGGTGAAGCATGGGTGCGCCCCATCTTCAAGCTGCAGTGTCAATAACAATGCCTCATCACATATTCTGCCGTAGCCACTGTACCCAGCGTGTGCCATGTCCCTCTTCCTAGGCATAGACAACGGGCCCCTGGTGCGAGACATTTCTCTGCCCCCCCCCCCAGGGTTGGCAGTTGAGAGAGGCAAGCTCCTGCCAGGCGGAGGTCAAGGACTCCTGTATTGTTCTCCGTGTCCTGCTAAAGTGGCAGGAGGAAACCCAGCCATCCCTGTGGCCTATTGGACTGTGGTTGTGTCAGAATTGGGCTTCCCGGGGCTGGTCCTGGGGCAGAGCCCTGCTGATGCATGTCCAGAGCATCCCGGGACTGATGCTGTCTCAGGGCCTCACTATCAGCGTCTCACTTTTGCAAAGAATCCGGTAGAGAAGGCTCTGAGGTCTCCGGAGATGCCGGGGTTTGGCGCATCTAAAGACACATCCCAACCTCTCTCTCCAGCACTCATTCATCAGTGCGCTGAATCCCTGGAATTTTAAGGCTTGAAGTTTCCTTGCTGTTTGGATTAAACTTGAAAGGGAGATGAGCGAGCTTCAGACAAGCGTTCTCTCCACTCCCTCACAGCTAGAAGAGATGCCTGGCTCTTGAAATCAAAAGCCCAGGTTAGCAATGTCTGGGCCACCTGGTGGATGTGCTGGGAACTGCAGGCAGCAGGTCAAAACCTGAGCCCCCGGGCGCAGCAGTCTGCAGGCAAAAAGTAAACCCATTTTATTTAAGGTAGACACAGATACACAGAGATGTTAGCAATTTTAGGGGTCCGTTCCATGTGATTAATGTTTAGAAATCTAGAATTGTCCAGTCAAGAGGGATCCACTTTGTGCAAACCTTTCCTGTCACAACAGGGACAAACACCTACACTTCACACAGCTACGGTTATTCTTTTGCAAGCCTGAGCTTTGTCGCTTGGGGAAAGACCCCAGATGCTGCACTTGTTCCCCATTTCACAAGGTACAAACAGGACACTGAGGCAGCCGCCGCTGTAGTAACACAGTCACGTTCCCTGTAACCCGCTCAGCAGCTCAGCAGCTCACGGACAGGGACGCTTCCTGCTTGCTGTCTGACAAATGCCACTTGGTTTCCTCCTCCTTTCCAACGAAGACGTTGGGGCCCCTAAGAGTTGAGGGCAGGAAACCCCACTCAGGGGTGTGGGGACGACAGAGAAGGCCTGCATGAGAAACGACAGTTCACACTACTCTGAGTTAAGCTGTTAGTACAGAGCATTAGAAAGTGTCTGTGTGCACCTTTCTTTCCCAGGCTGGGGTCAGGATACAGTGGAGCTGAAGCCTCCTTCAAGGAGTAGGGGTGGGTGAGCAAGGTCAAGGCTCTCGGGGAGTGGGCAGGGGACTGTTTCCCTTCTCCCTGCCCCAGACTCCATGTGCGTGGCACCAGCGCCCCTCAGCAGGGGCAGCAAAGGAAGTCTTGTGAGGCTATTTGCCTGGTCTGCGAGGTGAGAATTCCTTTCAAAGGGTAGTGTGGAACCAGATGTTTCAGTTCCTGAATAACCACTCAGAGGCTTATATTATGACTGTTTTGCTGATGGCTCGGGCTTATTACTAGTTAGCTCTTACATTTAAATTAACCCATTTCTATTAATCTGTGTATCGCCATGTGCCCCACAGTTTACCGGGTGCTCTGGTATCTTGTTCCTTTGGTGGCTACTGGCATCTGCTAGACTCCACCCTTGTACCTGTATCTCCATTTGGCTTTCCCACCCAGCCTTATTCTGCCTGGCTATAGGGCAAATCAGCTTTATCAACCAATGAGAGCAACACGTATTCACAGCATACAGAAAGACATCCCACATCTTTCTGTGAAGGAGGAGGAGGAGAGAGACCCTGCAAAACCCTAAATGTTTAGCATATAGCCTCCAGAGAGTGTGCAGGTCCCTGGCCCAGGGCAGTGGCAGGGAAAGCAGTCAGATACCCTTGGATAGCTGCTGAGGAGGCAAAAGCACCCCATGGTGCCTCGGTCAGCTATGAAAGTTAGGTTTGTGGTTTGAACCAGAGGGACGTAACTTTGAGAGCTTGGCATTGCAGCTTGGTCTGGCTGAACTCACAGGGAGGTTTACCCTTGGACTCTTGAGGTGAGGAGGCAGGAATAGAATTAATTGGTGGCTCATGGTGTTCGCTGCGTACCATGGGATTTTAGCCTGTAGAGGGCTGGCATGTGGGAGAGTCAGGCATAGACTGGTCCTGGAGACACTGAGTTCTGGAGGTAGCCATCGCCACAACCAACACTGTATTGGACTTCTCAGCTTTTTAAGAGCCAGTATGGCCTCTCCTTTCTCCACCACAGCCTGGACTCTTTCTATTACATGGTATTAAGAAGATCCCTAAAATGCTTGTTCTTAGGATCAAAAAAAATTTAAATTTTTCATTTCATTAATCATTCAGTGGGGAATGACTCATCACAGACTTTGGTGTTAAAGTGCTGTCCTCAATGTTAAATACACCTCTGAACAAACAGACCTTGCAGGTATTTAAAGTGACAGGAGTCAAAGACGCTAAGGGCCTGTCTCTTTGAGTAGTGACCGTTGAAGGACTGGTTGGTTGTGGGAATAAACTCAGGAAAAGCTGGCACAGAGCTGTGCTCAGAAGTGTGTGTTCCACGTGTGTGTAAACATAACCTGGAAGGGGTCAGAGACGTCCCACCCTTCAGAGCCTTTTCTAGTCTTCCTAGAAGGAGCCCTCAGAGCTGGCATCAGGAACTGTCTGCAGGGAAGAACCAGGAGGCAGGAGCAGAAGTGGGAGGGGACTCCACATCCTAACCTGTCGGCGCATTGTAGTAATGGGGTGGGCTTAGAGAAAATAAATCTTTGTGTGTGTGTGAGAGAGAGAAACAGAGACCGAGAGAGAGAGCAACAGATCAAGAGAGAGAGAGAGAGACTGGCTAGAGAGACTGCTGGAGGACTGGGGTTCAAGTTCTACTTGGGGCTCATTCTTTAGGTCAGGTGTGCCATGAATGGCCAGCCCAGAAGTGATTCTGACCATCGACTTCCATGTGTTTCTGCCAACCCCCAGGTCCTTCCTGCTGGGTTCAGAGACCAAACCCAAGTCAATCAGAAAGAGCAAAATGCCCTTGATTAAGCAGCTACAGATGGCCCATGTGACCCACGACATATGATAGATATGCCATGCAGCTCAGTGTGCTTCTAGCTCATGTGTGACCTCTGCATGGGATGCTGAGCAGCCCTGGAGTGGAAACAGTCTGCCATCTTGGGCCCCCACAATACTCTCAGGCTCTGAACACACTTCTTCCCCGGAAGTTATGGTAAGGAGATGGCTGTGAGTCTGATAGGGGAGGCAGGTACCCAAGTGATCTCTGCCCCCTGCATCTTTTAAAGACAGCCCCTGGGCCACTGCCTGTCCTTTTCAGTCCACACTTAGGAGAGGTTCCGAACTTGGGGCCTGTCTGTCCAGACAGGCAGGGAACTTCTGGGTTTTGTAAGTGTGATATTGGGGCTACAGGAAAAAGCCCAATGGTCAGGCTGGGCAGCTCACAAGCAGCAGGACTTGCAGAGAAGGCGGGGCCCAGCTCCTCTGCCAACCCCAGGCCTCTCCCCATTGCCAATGTCTGTGTCACCCAGGAGCCTCCTTCATGCTCTGATGGGTCCTATCTCACCCAGACCTGTGCTCAGCCCTGTTCCTCAGAGCCCACCCTCCAAACCCCTCACTGGCACACCCTCAATTCTCTCTCCAGGGTGTCCGGACTCAAAACGTGATCTTCATAGGTGGCTGAGGCCCTTTATCTACCTTTGAACATAGAATTCTATCAAGGCTGGTCTAGATTAAAGCCAGTTGAAACAAACCATCTTACCCTGCTTCCTCAATTGAAACCCTCCCAAAGGCTAGCCCATGTTGTGGGTCCACTTGACACCAGGAGCACCCAGCTGGCACCCAGGTTGCCCACCTTAGGTACCCTGCATATTGAGTCTGGAGCAAACAGTAGGGTTAGGAGGTATGCTGGAGGAAATGTATGGCTGGGTGTGGGCCTTGAGATTTCAAAAGCCTAGTTTCTCACTCTCTGCTTGTCAGGATATAGCTCCCAGTTATTCTCCAGCACCATGCCTGCCTGCTACTACGTTCCTGCCATCATGACTATAGACTAACCTCTGAAACTGTAAGCAAACTTCCAATTAAATGCTTTGCATTATAAGAGCTACTTTGGTCATAGTGTCTCTTCACAGCATTAGAACAGTGACCAAGAAGCCATTGAGTGCCCATCCAGAACGAGGCACATTTGTGACCTGTGTGTGGCTGTGGCCATAGTCAGCTGAGTTCTGAACTTTGAGACAAATTTGCATAGATAAAATTGCATAGATAGTCAGGCGGTGGTGGCTCACGCCTTTAATCCCAGCACTCGGGAGGCAGAGGCAGGCGGATCTCTGTGAGTGCTGGTGGTCTACAGGAGCTAGTTCCAGGACAGGCTCCAAAGCAACACAGAGAAACCCTGTCTTGAAAAACCAAAAAAAAAATGCATAGATAGAGACAAAATTGCATAGATAGAGACAAAATTGCATAGATAGCCTCAGGAGGAAGATACCACCCCATCTGGTGGGACGATGAGGCCAGGATCCCCATCTCTTCACCATAGTCTCCCGTCTGTGAATCAAGGGGGACAGGAAGGATGACCCTAAGTTGCTTTTAGCCGTGACAAATATTCTGTGGTCATTGTGGCATTTGAAGAACCTGGTTTACACTAGAGACCTTTTCTGTCCCCCAGCCTTGAACATCTGGGTTCTAAGCAGATGTTCTTCTTCTGATGGTCAAGGTCCTCTCCAGCTGTTGAAAGACTGGAGATCTACTACAGTTCCAAGGTGGCCTAGGGGCTTAACATGTTCCCTTTCTCCGGGGAATGGGGTGCAGATGGCACAAGAACAATACTCTAGTCTGTTTAGGGCTTCTGTGGGAAGAGGGTGACCATGCTTCTTCATAGCTGATGCTGATCCACCCTTGGGCATCTTCTTTGGCCCTCCTGATGTACCAGTCCCCTAATGCTGCATCTGTGTCCTGTTCACCCCAAGAGCTGTGTTCTTTCCCTACCTTCAATTTCCAGCTTTCCAGCTTGAAGCCAGGAGACTAGGGCTCTCCTACACAGAGGAGCCCAGAATGACGTTGGCCAACTCCATAGTCTGCAGCCTTCAGGCTATGGTTAGAAAGGCCACAGTGCCCTCTACTGGCTGCTGGCTAGGTCTGGTCACCTCGGAGCTACCGCGAGGCATTGAGCTTAGAGGCTGAGGACCTGTAAGCAAAGGTCTCTCCTGTGGCTGCTTAGAAGCTGCAAGTCCTACCTGCCTGATCAACAGCTTAGCATTCTTTAGGGCTCAACCCAGGATCCACAGCTTCCAGAAGAGTCCCCGGGCCCTTCTACCTCAGGTGTTGATTTCTGTTTGCTTCCAATCAACACATAGAAAATACGTGGTCGGTTGTTGTGTTGTTTTCTTTTGCTCTGTTTGCTGGGGATCTAACCTAGGGCTTCAAGCATGCTAGACAGGACCCCCCCACACACACACACTAATTTATAGCCTGCTTCTTACTTTTTATTCTGAGACAGGCAGACCTGGAATCTTCAGTCCTCCTCAGCCTTCCAAGTAGTTGGAATTACCAGCACTCTAGCCATGCTTTTGTGTAAAGGCAAGGTTGTCTGATGCATCCCTAACTGCCCTCCCCGCTCCTCCATCTCTCCAGATGTGGAGCCGATGTTTATGGAATAGATAGGTGGAAGGATGGTAGGTGTTCAGGAACGTCCTGTAACCCTGAAGTAAGGATCCATACTCGCAAATGTGAGCCATATGCTTGGCCAAAACAATAAAGACTTTTCAATTATCCCAACTCTGCTCAGGAAAACAAGAATAATTTAGGGTTCAGAGGACCAAGGGTTGAGGTAATAAATGAGAATGGGGGGGTCTTTAGCTATTATGAAAGCACTGAGCGGAAGGGGACACTCATTAGGATTCTGAGAAGGGGCTAAGGGGCTGCTGATCTGGCAAGCCCTGAGGTTGCAGGTGGATAGAAAACCTGAGTGGGTTCACAGGCGCCCCCTGGTGGCTACTGGAGGCTAAGCACACAGAAGAGAATCCTGAAGGTGGGTTCAGAAGAGAAGGGAGTTATTATATTTTATTATTATTTCAATGCCTGTTTGTTTTCTAAGGGGAGACTGAAAGGGTTTGGATTTGGGAAGGGAAGTGGAGAGGATCTGGAAGGATTTGGGGGGACAGGAAACTGTAATCACAATCTATTTTCCATTAGAGAGATGGGATGGGAGGCACAGGTGGATCTCAGAGTTAAGATTCCAGCTATCCATGCCCCAAGTTGCTCTTGATCTTGTTTCTCATCAAATTGATGGTGCAATGAGGCACATGGGTCTGAAGGGCAGCAGAGCCAATTCAGCCTGAAGCAAGCAGGCTGCCTTTGCTTCATGTCCTCCGAGGGCAGGACAGGAGGCTGACAGAGGCTCAGAGGAGCTACCCAGCTGCTGAGGGGCAGGGTTAAGACTTGAAGTCAGAGGCCCATTCCCCCACCGTGATGCTTCTTATGGTCCCCCAGGTCCCTTCCACCTGTGGCACACAGCAGCTGCTGAAAAAGAAGCTTACAGTAGACAGCAGGAACCAGGTAAGCAGAAAGATGGAAACTAAAGAGTGGTTGAAAAGGTGTTCCTGTGTGGGGCAATCTCACAGACAGAAAGCACTGAAGCATGTAAAGAAGTTATGGCCATCACTCAATTAGTCTCACCAAACTCGCTGATTCTGAGGAACCCAGAAGTTTTAAATGTCTGTCCACCATCCATCTAACTGATTGCTCATCTATTCACACACTCCATCCATCCATCCACTTACCCATCCATCCGTCCGGTCCATCTGTCCGTCCGTCCATCCATCCATCCATCCATCCATCCATCCATCCATCCATCCATCCATTTGCCCACTTACACATTCATACATACACACACGCATATACATGCACATACACACATACATACATATACACATATATACACATAAATACACATACACATAAATGCATACACATACATTCATATATACACACATGCATGATGTGGGATTCCCTTCTGTATGTTATGAATATGTTTTCTTATCATTGGTTATTAAAGAAGCTGTTTTGGCCAATAGCTTAGTAGGGTAAAGCCAGGCAGGAAATCCAAACAGAGATATAGAGAGAAAGTAGGTAGAGTTAGGAGGAGGCCATGTTACTGCTGAAGAAAAAAGATACCAGCTGCCAACCAGAACCTTACCAGTAGGCCACAGCCTTGTGGCAATGCACAGATTAATAGAAATGAGCTAATTTAAGTTGTAAGAGTTAACTAGAACTATGCCTAAGCTATTGACCAGACAGTATTGTAATTAATATAGTTTCTGTGTTATTATTTGGGTCTGAACAGTTGGGAAATGAACAAGTAGTCTCTGCCCACACATACAAGCATACATACACATACATAAATACATGCATATATATACACACATACATACACACATACATGCATATACACACACACATACATACATACATACACACATATACATGCAAAGATTTATCTGTCCATCTCCACACATACATGTCCATTCAACTGCATGCACACTCACACATTGCCTAGAACTTACATAGTCGCTTCTCCTTCTAAGAAACAGAAATTTGTTAGAAGGGACACTAAATCCACGCCCAGGGGAAGGCCTCAGTCTCCACTCCCCACAGAAGGAGCGTGGAGAGATCTTTGGATCTGCTTTACAATTAGCACGTGTGGAAACGTGAGTAAAGAAGTAGAGTAAAGAAGCCGCTAAAAATGGAGGAGGGCGGTGACTAAATAAAAAGGAGACTACATGGGGACACATCCAGGAGTCGCTAATTCCAGGTGGCCCTCAGCATCCTAGGATCTTTGACCCTTTAAGGTTAATGGTCCTCAGCAGATCTCTCCAGTATGCGTTTGGTGCCTGGTTGCAGGTTGCCGTCTCCCTACTAGGTGGCAATCCAGTCCCTACTTATTTGCCTCTGGAAACAGCAAAGATCACCACAGTGGCGGCAGGTGTATGGCTATTTCTACTACTGTTCTGCTTGAAATCCCACTGCCTGGAGGCAAGAGCGCCTATGGCAATGACGGAAGGTGTTTGTGACATACAGCTGAGAGGAAAGGTGTGCCCAGGGCTCAAGTCAGGCACTGAAGGTACACTCAAGAGTCAGTCAGCCATTTTACTTTGTGTTCTATTCTGCTTATGTGATGATTCTCTCAGGCATCAAACATTTTTTTATGTGCCTCATGAAAGCAAAAACACAGGAAGAATTTAACATTTCTTTCATGCCTTGTATCACCCCACTCCTGCACTGACCTCTCCTCTCTGTGTGATACCAAACTCCTCACTGTCTCAGCACAGCAGAGCACCCACACGCTGTCTCAGGGGCTTCTCCCAGGCTGTGACTTCTGTCACATATCACACTCTAAAGCTATTAGAAAGATCCTAGGGTTTCGAGTCAGGAAGCTGGGGTTTGAACCTCCCTGGTTCATCCTCTTTCCAGCTTATCCTTCATGAGCCATAGTTTCATTGCTAAGCATGGGGGAAATTCTGGGATCCATCATATAGGGTGGTTGTGAGAATAAAGTACATTAGACATGTGGGCTGGAGAAATGGCTCAGCAGTCAAGAGCACTGGATGCTCTTCCAGAGGACCCACGTTTGATCCTTAGCACCTACATGGCAGATCACAACCATCTCTAACTCCAATTTCAGAGGACCCAATGTCACCTTCTGGCTTCTGTGGACACTGCATATATGTGGTACACAGACATATGCAGGCCAAATATTTACACACACACACATATATATTGAAATCTCCAGAATAAATTTTAATACCATTAGTAAGATGTTTAGTATGGTTAATACCTGACTGGGTATTGAAGTCTGTTAGTAAATGTGTAGCCAGGTATGGTCACTGAGCCTATAGTTCCAGCCTTTGACAGACTGAGGCCAGCCTGGGCCATAAAGTGAAATCTTATCTGAAGGAAAATAAAAACCTGTTGAGTTGAACAGATGCGCTCTCCCCTAGGAAGCAAGAGATCTGGGTACCCGTTAAAGGAACATGTGCATGGATAAGTCACTGCCCTTCGCTTGATTAAATTAGATGACAATAATGCCAAGCTTTGTGTCATCTCCATATGGGATCAGGGACCTGGCACCTGGAGACCATCTCCATCCACCCTCCAGGCAGACATCGCTAGCTGATCAGAGCATTCCAAATTCCATGCTGGCCTTGGAACCATCGCTCAAGGCTCCTTGGAGGCATCACCAATCAAATCTGAATTGACAGTTGAGATTAAACTGACTTTTCATTCCTGGCCAGTGCCCTGACTGGACAGGACACAGCATAAGAAGGACAGGAAAGGACACAGTCAAGGTGAAGTATCTGTCCGTGGTAGGTCTGGGGGTGGGGGTACAAGGCAGCATCAGGAATGTGGGGCCAGGACCCAGCGGGGACAGAACACTGGGGCACATAGTCACAACTGTCACGCTGTTTGTGCCACACCAGCCCCGCTATACAGGGAAAGCTTGGTCTGGCCCTGTGGAGAGTGCGGGAGGAGGGAAGGGTGTTGGCTGCATGTCAGACAACCTCTCCTTTACTTTGGAGGGGTTTTGATCACAGTATTGATTTTGCCAGGGGCTGAAATTCTTCCACCTTAAGGGCAAGGAATTGCAGACACAGCTTTTTGCCATGGGGATTTGTAACCCACCATGGCCACTCCTTCTTGGCAAGTCTTGTTGTTCATGCCCCAGTGCCTTCTGTGGAGCAGGGGTAGCACCCATGCCCACTCTGTATGCCATCCTACTTATGAAAACTCGACTGCTTACCCCACCATCAGAAAGCACACAAGGCCCGCTGGGTACGCACTCACTCCTGCCAAACTCCATCCTGAAGTCTGCCCTGGAGGGGGCACGGCCATGCCATCTCTGCCTGGAGACTCCTGTCCTTAGACTCCATCTCTGACGACTTGCTACTCTAAGGGTATAGCAAGTGAGGTTAAATCCCAGGCTAGTGAGGTTAAAACCACCCTGATTTGTACCAGGAGCAAGCAAAGCATTTACCAAGGTCGGGACACCCTGCCTCTGCTGTTGTTGGAACTGACCACACCAGGCTGTAACTACACATGATCACCTGAGGTCCCAGCCATTCTGTGGGCATAGTCATGCTGGGGGTCATCATTCACCATGAATCTGGGCAGCCAAGGCAGAAAGCACTCATCCCAGCAGCCAAAAGAGCTTATTTCCACCCAACACCTCCCATCCCTAGTCAGGCCTGATTGTGGAAGACACTTGCTGCAGGCTGGACTTTGATGGCCGTGCTGCTGTTATGTAAGGGGTTACATAAGTCACCGTGTGGTGCATGCCCCGTGTTAACAGAGCTTCTAGCCAGCTGTCGTACCCCAAGTGGCCTTCCCAAGTTTCTCAAGTCAGAGCCGTTGGCTGCCTTCATCCCCCAAGCTGGGCAGATAGAATCTCTGGGGAAAATTAGGTCTGGCCCTGGTTGACAGCTATCAGACCACAGCATATTGGGATGTCACAACCAAAGACAGGGATGCACTGACAGCAGTGATCTGTCATTCCCTGCCATGGGCAGTGTCGGACAGCAATTCTGGCATCTGGGAGACAACAGTTAGCACCCATTCCCTTCCACTCTTAGGTCAAGCAGGATTTCACCTAGCTGAGATCGGGGGTTACGGGTCGCAGAATGGGCAGCGGGGGCTCCCTAGCATGCCAGGCTGAGGAGGGGAAGGTTAGGGCCCTGCTCTGTGGCTGGCTTAGTGCCTCAGCTCAGTTCACTTGCTCCTGGCAGAGCTTGGCAGAGACTCCCACCTGGGTGCAATTAGGAGTCTACCTCCTGCTTTAAGTGCTGTCGCGCTGGGGAAGCAAGACAGTCATCGCGGTCCAGTCACGGCAGCTGCGTCTTTTGCCCAGGACATCTCTGCTTCCACAGTTCTAGAACAAACCTGCAGCCAGACCCCCACTGGTCTTATCTGGCCAGAGTTTGGCAGCAAAGGAAACAAAAAGTTGTTTCCAGTCGACAAGATGCAGGCTGTTGGGTGGGATGGAAAAGTTACTTCTGGAAACAAGAAGCTGCCCTGTGCCAAACCTTGGTAGGACAGAACACATTTAGCGCTCAGGAGAGTCTGGTTTGGGCCATGCTGGGGTTTCACTACTGAGCTATCCCTCTGTTCCCCCAGCCTAGAAAGACATTTTAAGATTGGATTCCCTCAGAGCCCACTAACCTAAGAAGCATGCAGATAACTTCAAGGAGATGCCTAAAGGACACAGGCATGTTGCCATTTTGCCATCTTACAGGAAGCCGATCCACTGACAGCAACATTCTTGGGAGCAGCTTTGTACCAGAGAATAGGGCCCACATGTCACAAGCTAGGTGCTTTCTGACTGGGCAGAAGAGGGCTGGGTATGTGAGGCAATGCCCCAGCATGGTGGGGGCTAAAGGTGAGGGGAGCGGAACTGGCAGGAGCCTAACGGGAGGGTCACAGGACCTTGGAGTCTATCTCCAGCAGAGTGTACCAAGAGTTTGGAGCAGAAAAGATGCTGCCTATGAGTATACCTGTCTTGGGGGTTGGGACACTGCTATAGAATTTTCCCTTCTAAACCCTGGGGATTAAAATAGCAATGACACAGCCCTCAGCCATGCAGAGGTGACTGCCGAGGACACTGAGCATGTGATGGCTGCCACTGCAGGGATCGCAGCCCCACATACCCCTGTCTGTCGTGCCCAGCTCAGCTCAGAGAACATGTGCTAGCTCCAGGTGTGGGAATCGCAGCTCATTAGCCCTGACCCATCTCTAGAGGAGGGACAGGTGCCTCATCCCCACAGCAGCAGCCTCTGGGTACCACTTCTGAGTGAGGGCCTGTGGCCATCTTTGTCTGCTATTTAGGCTGTGGTATGAAGGTATGGGCCAGGATGCTGACAGAAGGACAGGAGAAGAAGGTGGCCAAAAGACAGGGAAACAGAGGAGGGGAGGAGAAGAGGTGTGTGGGATACACTCAACAAGTTGGCACAGAGACCCTGCCCCTGAGCGCTTCCCAAGCAACTTTGTTCACCATGTGACTGTCGGCCTCACCTTCTCTCTGGGCAGTTGGTGGGCAGGACCAAGGCAGCCTGGGCTTCCTTGCTTGCTCCAACTGAGCAGCCCTGCTTGCAGCCCTGCCGGCGTTGGCACGGTGACAGTAGCCAAGTGTGCAAACTTGTGCCATTGTCCCTGGGCCAGGGGGAGCCATGGAGACTAGCTAATATGACACAGGAAAATGTTTGCTGATGGCAATTCTATGGGCTTTGTCCACCTCTTTCTCCATCATGACGACTCGATTTAAGTCCCTAACTGTTTGACTACAAATGCAAGGGGACCGTGCAACGCCACCCTTTTGTCCAGCCGCACTGAATGGGCAATTCAGGCTTTGTGCAGCTCAATTGAGGAAGCAGACATAAAGACAAGATTCCTGAGAGCCCCGGCTCCCTTCCCATGGATATCCCAGCACCCCTCAGCCAGCCTGTCCAGGCTACCCTTCCCCACATCAGTGTACCTCTCGACCCATCCCAGGGGACCCTTCAGGAAGGGTGGGGAAAGAGGCTAGAGACACAAGGACAGACAGAGTCAGAGAGCACACGCTCAACACTCAAGGGCAGAGGGAAAGCAGCCCACGCCAGCTTACCCCATCCCGATTGTCTGTCTGCACTGGAGCATGGCAGCTGGAGGCCTGGAGTATCTGGGGAAGGTTGGGTGCCTGTCTCCACTGCACCCAGCCCTCCTTGATCCTGGACATTTTGCACACACACACCCTACTCCCTCAAGAAACCAGGGTACCGAGGTCAAGGGGAGGGGGTGTGTGGAGGCCGGGGAAAGTGGGGCTGAAGGGTAGAAATTTACCGGGAAATGATTGCATTTGGGAGCTGTCTTTTTTTGTGATGGTCCCCATGGTGACAATTTGTGACGGCAAAGAATGTGGGACCGGGGCTCCGCCGCCTGATTGGGATGCTTTGTATCTGGAGAGGCGCTCCTGATTGGCCTGAGGGCCCCCCAGCTCCGGACTTGTCCTCCATTCAGCCCACTCAAGGGCTGCACAACTGCTTCTCACCCTGCACGGAGCTCGCTGCACGCCAGCTCGCCGGGCTTGCCTGGGTCTACGGTGGGGAACCTGCCGGCCACGTTGGCGGGGGTCCCAGCCCGCACCTTCGGTTAGTGTGGCGTCCCAAGTGGTTTGGCCAGGTTGGGTGGAGGGTGTGAGCG
>PVIU01018742.1:15150-38297 GCA_004026605.1 Ondatra zibethicus
ATGCCACTTGTAGCTAGATGGTTTTGAGCAAGGTGATTCTTTTTTCTGAGCGTCAATTTCCAGGAGGGGGCAACAGACCCTAAAAGACTGAATGAAATAGCTGGCACCTGTCTCATTTAGTCAAGAAATGCTGAATGACTTACCAGGTGTCCCATTGTGGATCCTGGTTGGGACAGAAGGGTGCCGGGGTGGGGGGACTTTTTGCATTCAGTCCTGGTGGCCCTGGGAAGGTGTAACTGCCCTGGAGAGACTCCAGCTGCCTTTTGTGTTCCCCAGGTCTGCCCTGTGCTCTCTTTGGAGCTGCCAGCCCCCAGCAGAGCCTGCACTCTTCATGGAAAGCCCTGCGCGGTTCCCGTGGTGATGGCAGCTGACAGTGATGTGAAGATGCTGCTGAATTTTGTCAATCTGGCGTCCAGTGACATCAAGGCAGCCCTGGACAAGTCAGCCCCCTGCCGCCGCTCTGTGGACCATCGCAAGTACCTGCAGAAGCAACTCAAGCGCTTCTCTCAGAAGTATTCGAGGTTCCCTAGGGGCCTGCCTGGCAGGGTGACGGAGCCTCACCTGCCAAGAGGGCCGGAAGAGAGGCCTGGGCAGCTGCCCCTCCACCCGTGTCCCGAATCCAGTCCTGGCAGGGGTGGGAGCTGCAAGGAGAAGGTCCTGGGGACCCCTTTCAGGGAGGAGTGCCTTTCTAAGGAGCAGAGCTTTGCGGGGCTCAATCCAGAGGCTGCTAGACCTGGCCAGGTGCCCATGAGGAAGAGACAGCTGCCTGCTTCATTCTGGGAGGAACCAAGGCCCACACTTAGCTACCCAATGGGGCTGGAGGTGGGCCTAACCCCCAGGGAGGCATCTCTGTATGAGAATAAGAAAAATTGCAAGGGTCTTGAGTCCCTGGGACCTGAGACTGCTCCATTGCCCATGTCCCCAAGGGTTCTAGCTGACACAGAGCCACTCAAGATGTCTGGGGTATCTTTGGTAGGCAGCCTTGATGCCTGGAGCTACTGCCCATTCCAGTACCATGGACAGCCCATCTTCCCCAGCCTTCCAGGGGTCCTGCCACAAGGTCCAGTACCCAGTCTGGGCTTGTGGAGGAAAAGCCCAGCCTCACCAGTGGAGCTAGCCCACTTCTGCAAGGATGTGGACAATCCAGGGCCAAAAGTGTACAGACCTGTGGTTCTGAAGCCTATTCCCACTAAACCAGCCATGCCTCCACCCATCTTCAATGTCTTCGGCTACCTCTAGCTGGATGGCCTTAGCCCCTTTTGTTGGCCTGCAGGATGGGGTCTCTGATAAGCTCTCCAAGTGAGAAGAGAGCAGGGCGGAGGTCTAGCTGGGCTCCTTCAGGGAGGGGGCTCCTCAGCCAGGCATCTATTTGACTCTTGCAGTCTATGGGGCCAGGCACAGGAGCCCTTCCCCAGGAGACGCATCTCCCTATCCCTGTGGAGACCATGGGCAATGGGACCCTAGTCTGGCAGCTGCTCATTATACACCTGTTCAGCTGTCATCTGCTGGGGGTTGAGGGGACATCTCACTTGTTCTTTTTGTTCTTTGTAAATATTGAGAAAGTTAAAAAAATAAAGATTTTTTTTGCAGTTTCTACCTCTTGGGTATCATGAAGTGGGTTAGTTTCTAGAGGCAGGGTCGCTGTAGAGGATGGCTACAGGGAGGAGTGGCTTGTAGCCTCTGAGGTATCTGGAGATGGGTGCTGAAGGCCATGGCTCAATTCATAGGAAGCAGGTGGGAAGGGATGGGGAAAGACCTTGGGGAAGGATGCTTGGTCCAGACATCTGAAGAAAGAGGTGTGCGAAATCTGGATCCCATGGTTCACAATGCTCTGTCCTAGGGAGGAAGAGCTACAATTTTGGTGTGCCTGCACCTTAGGCTGTGCCAGAGTAGCCATGCAGAATCCTGGTCAGAGATAAAATCAGGACAATGAGATTTCAGTTTCTTGTGACCAAAACAGGCAGTTTGACTAAACTGTCCCTTTTAAGCATGAGTGTGGTTATATGTCCACAGTGAACCAAACCACACCCAAACCCCAAGCCCTAAAGCCACAGCCTCTAACTCCCATCCCAGTTTTCTTCTGATTGCTTTCAGCCATGTGTCAACAAAATGTGGAGACCTCTGCCTGTGGCTAGATAGAAGTGCATGTTGGGGGCAAAGACTGGGGCTTCTCCTGATAGTTCCCAGGCAGCAAGCTGCTGAGCTAGGTGGTTTCCTGAGTAGCATCGGCCTAGGCACGCTCTAGTGTGGCTGGGCTGCACAGCGTATCATCAAACCAGGATCTTTGCAGCCAAGCCTGGTGCTGGGCCAGCCTCTGCTCCCCACATAGGGTATTCCAAGAGGTGTGCCGATCCCTTCTGCTATCTCCTTCGTGGCCCGCCTCTGAGCAAGCCCTTAGCTAACTGCACATACAGGATTTGAGGCTGAACATGGCCCTTTGGACCATGTGTGGACATATAACCACACTCATGCTTAAAAGGGACAGTTTAGTCAAACTGCCTGTTTTGGTCACAAGAAACTAAATCTCATTGTCCTGATTTTGTCTCTGACCAGGATTCTGCATGGCTACTCGGGCACAGCCCTAGCCTACTCCCCCGATGCTGCAAGTCCCACCAGGGAGTCCACCAGAAGTGCAATTGGCCAGGGAAATGTGGGCAGTATTCCAGGATTCTGGGGCTTTCTGTCCAAAGGCATCAGAAGGCGTCAGCATCACGGATGCTAACATGACACAGAGTTGTCCTAAGTCATTTTCTGGCATGTGGAAGGAGCAGGTTTTTAGCCTATGCTCCATCTTAAAGAACACAGAGGGAGCGGGAGCACGTGTGTGCCCTCTCTTACCCAAAAGCATCATCACCTAGAACCCCTGGAGCCATGCAGTGGTTCTCAGCTTCCTCAAGACTGTTCAGCAGGGGCCTCAAAGCTCTGGTCCTGTCACCTACCGATCAAGTTACTTGTCTACGCTGAAATTTTCTCACCCAAAAAGTGAGATCGGACATAGACTGGCTACATGGGCTGATGTTTACGTGGAAGTCTGATTTCTGTTATTACATGAAGTTGTCTCCTACACTTAGGCGCCCAGCGGTCCTTCCAGGCAGGCAGAGTAGAACTACTCACAGATCGCGTTGCCAACTGCAGCAAGTACCTTGAACACCCTGCCGCCCCAGCACCCTACTCCTAGAGCAGGAGCACCCCTCGAGCCACACATTGTCAGGTGCCGCTGAGCCCCACCCTGACTACGCCTTGGTCCTACACCAGCCTTTTTCTTCCGGGGCTCATCTTCCCCAGTGGGACCCTCAGATCCATTCCTTCAAAAGCCAGAAGGCTTCATTTAAAAGCAGAAACAGGAACTGGAGAGATGGCTCAGCAGTTGAGAGCACTTGGTTTGATTTCCAGCATCCACATCAGAAGGCTGAGAGCTTGTCAATAATCCGACGCCAGGGCATCTGGCACCCGTGGGTTCCGTGGGAAGCTACACACACAATGCACATAAACTCATACAGCTTTACACACGTAAATAAGTAAATAAGAAATAAAAGCAGAAGCCTTTAATGGGATGCGACCCACCCAACAGGGACCCAGGGCACCAGTCTCCTTCATATGGGAAGCAGCTGCAGGGAGCACACTGCACATCTGGGGGACTTGAAATTGGAGAGGGAAAAGCAGCCTTGGTTGCAGAGGCAGATATACTCCCATCCAAAGAGCAAAGTGGGAGCTGAGAATGTAGCTCAGGTAGATAGAGAGCTTGGCTACCATGCACAAAGTCCTGGGCTTGGATCCATCATTGCAAAATAAATAAGTAGCAAGGAGGGAGGAGAACAAAGAAAGAGCAATATCAAGCTGTGTTGGTGTGGCTCCGATCAAAACCCGAAGCCAGTACAGGGGCTCCCGTTTGCTCAGTCTCCTGCTCCTACCACTAGGGCGAGCACTCTCATGCTCATGCATTACAGCTGGGGCCAGACTTCCAAAAGGCAGCTTGTGATACTTTGTGACATCTCTAAGGCAGGCACCCTGGCTGGGTTTGGTGGCACAATGGCATCCAGAGTGGCCCCCAAGCACTAACCCATCATCACTGGACCACGAGGCCAGGCCTCAGACCAGGTTTAATATCTGGGCTGTGAGGAGACAGAGGTGATGTGGTGGTTTGAAAGAAAATAGCCCCCAAAGGGAGAGGCGCTATTAGGAGGTGTGGCTTTGCTGGACTAGGTGCCGCCTTGTTGGAGGAAGTGTGTCACTGTGGAGGCAGGCTTGAGGTCTCATATGCTCAAGCCACACCCTGTGAGGCAGTTCACTTCCTGTGCCTGTGGAGCAAAGACATAGAGTTCTCAGCTCCTTCTCCAGCACCACGCCTGCCTGCTCGCTGCCGTGTCCCACCATGATGATAATCAAATGGATATCCGAACTGCAAGCCACCCCAATTAAATGTTTTCCTTTGTAAGAGTTGCCATGGTCATGCTGTCTCTTCACAGCGATAGACACCCTAAGACAATGGGATCTGTGAAAGATCAAGGTGGTATTGGTGCTGTTCATGCCAGGGTGTCCGACACACCAGACAAATGGTAGCTTCTAAGTGCGGAAGCTGGGTTCCACTCCCACAGATCTGCCTCTTCTATTCCAGGGGCACCCACTCAGCCCGACACCTGTGTTTCTCAGGTAGGATGCTGTGTAACTGCCGTCTGGGAGGACTCCAGATTGTATAGGGGCCTTGGAGGGTCATAGCCACTGGCCTGTCTGTATCCCAAACATCTCAGGCCCCACCCCCTTCTCATGGCTTTGCTTACTGGTTAGATGTCATCGGGGAACCTTGAGCTGGGACACGCTTAGCAGCTTCCCCTGTACCTTTGAGGCTAAGCATCGCCAGGAGAGAGGGTGCAAGGTTCCCCCTGGACTTGCTCCAACAAAACATCAAGAGGCGCAACCAAACACAAAAGTAGAACCAACCCCACAGGGATTTGTGCCTTCCCCTCCTCAACCTCTATCTCATCATGACCTTGAGGGTATAGACAAGACACTGCTTAGCCCCCCAGAGCCCAAGAGGCTTTTCCCCTTCTTGCAGACCCTAGGATCTACTAATGAATACCAGGGATGCCAGAGGCAGCAAGGCCAGCAGGAGCCCAAGGCCCAGAAGAGAAAGCCAGAGCCTGAGCCATCGCTCTTCTACTGGTCCAGCTGCTTACTTTCTGAAAGGCTAGAAACCACCCTTGACCTTGCAGAAGACCCTCAGAGACAGAGGCTAGGCTAGGGGAGGCTTTCAACAGGGGCACTGAGTGACCTGGCCTGGGAGGAGTTTCACTGTCATGCACTGAAGACATAGAAAAATTGGTGCAACTCCCATGAAAACAGCATGTGCTGGGTCTCAGCTTCTGGGTTTCAAAGCCCTTTGGCCAAGACGGTGACAGTGCTGAGCCTCAGCACTCACCTGCAAACAGGACACCTGCTCCCACCTTCTCTCACAGGAACACGATGGCCAGGGGTCCTGTGCTCTCCCTTCCTGTCTCTCCAGACTTGGATTGCTTTCCTGACTATTTCTACTTCTGTAGCAAACAAGGCGTGAGAAGGAGGGTCAGGAAATGTGCAAGACAACCCCAGGGATCAAGAGAACTCGTAGGCACGGACCCACTGCTAGTAATGGAGCTCTGGTTTCCATGGTGATTGAACTAGGAGAAGAAACCAACTGGCTCTCTTCTGGTCCATGAAGGACATACCCTCATGAGTCTTTGAAAGCCCAACAAAGGGGGGCTCTGCATACCCTGTACCTAGCCCCTGCTCAGTCTTTCTATTGGCAGGAGCAAGGCTGAGAACCTCAGGCCTGGAAAGTCTGAAGGGAGGAACGTCACAGGGAAGAAAAGGAGTACACAACATTTATTGTACACAATGAAGCACTCAGACTGAGGGTTGCCCGCCTCCCCAGCCTGAAAGCTCAGAGTCCAGTGAGGGACTTACAGCCAGGTGGTAATTCCAGGCAGATGAACTTATTCCTAGAGTTCTCCAGCTGAAGGCCAGGATTCCTGCCCGGGCCACCTTTCCCAGACCAGCTCTGCCCTGGCCCCAGGTCAAAGGTCTCTGGCAATGCCGAATGGCAAAACAGGCAGGTCTGTGAGTCATTCAACAGTTTGAAACTGGAGGTTCCTTGCCTACTCCACACGTCCACTCTCACTTTGGACGAAGCTCTAGTACAGAGACCCAAGAGCACACTCTGCAGCCTTGTTCTGACCCCAGGTGCTTCTGGATGCCGGCCACCTGAGGTATCACGAAAACAGTCTGAAGGCCACATCTCCTTGCTGCCTGGTTACTGTGTGTTTTCGTATTTTAGGTATCTAATTAGCCGGCCTGGGAGCGGCAGTGTGTCCAGCAGTTTTATCCGGTATTTTCCTATGGCCTTCCGAACCTGCAGCCGGCAGAGGTGAGCCAGAGGTCTCGGAGGTTCTGGAAAGAGGAGAAAATGTATGGGAGATACACACTTGTCATTTGCACTGAGCAAGGGGTGTGGCCTGTGAGTTCAGCCAATGATGAGGCTAAGTCCAAGAGGGGTGGGCACTTGCTGCTGGGAACTTCAGTCCCCAAAGTTGGGACTAGCAAAGTGGCCAAGGTAAATGCCACACCCACTTCCCAGGTAAGGCCCGGGATGTCCTTGGGACTCATGCTTACAACCCTGTCTTTTGATTCTTCTCTTTACACACAACTTGGATCCCCAAACAGCCTCAACAATCGGTCAGAATTTGACCTCTCAGGCGTCCCCTGAGGAACTTAATTGGGGCTCCTGCTATCACTGAGAAGCCAGACGAGGCGGGCAGAGTGACAGTGGAACTAGGGAACTCCCTGAAGGCTGTAGATTCCTACTTGGTTGTTCCCAGACACCCCTGGAGTACCTTACGGTCTGGTGTTTGTTCTGTTGGGAGGTGGGGATGAAGAAAGGCAGAAGGGTGCATCTGGTAATTAGGTAATTTATTTGGGCACAGGGAAGTAGTTTGTCAACTAAAACAAGTCATTCATTTATGCATGATCCATCCATCCATTTCAACAAACACATGCTGGGCCAGAGATGAAGCGGTGCCTTCTGGAGGATATGGAGAAGGTTCCGCACATCTGAGAGGGGTCCAGAGGAATGTTCTTCATAAGGGATGGAAGCCAAGGCATTCCCAGTAGGGAAGATGACAAACGCCTGCCTAGTCCAATTGCAAGACCACAAGACACTATGGGGTTTCTTGACAAATACCTGGTGATCCTGCCACTTCTGACATCAGGGCCTGAGCCTCCCTCTAGGAAGGTAGGGCCTTTTCTGTGGAGAGGGAAGCAGGTAGCCCAAGACCCAGATAGTCTGGGGGGGGCCAAGCTAGCCTTTCTCCACAACGCAATGATGTTGACCTCAGAACACCTAGTGCAGGAATGAGTGGAGAGCTAGCCAGAGAGAAGTGGCTTTAAAGTAACCAAGGCAGGCCTCAGAACTGCGTACCATCTGTTCCCAAGTGCTTACTACAGTTCTCTGCTCCTGGGGCAGAGTCTAGTTGTGAGAGATGGCCCCTTTCTAAGGCCTACATCTGGGTATGGATCACTCCACCCTCTGGTGGTCAGGGATCATGGTGGCAGCAGCCAGTGACTTATTAGTGAAGGATTATGACATTCTCTATAGCAGTGGCTGAGGGGAGGTAGATAGATGACCTCTGACCCTTGCTGCTGCTACCCACTAACTTGTCAAAGGCATCAGCTGAAAGTTGTTCACCCAGATCTGTGCCCAGAGAAGATCCTATAGTAGTTAGGGCTCAAGGGAACTGGTGGGATCAAGGAGGAATTGGGTACATCAGAATTGGGCGTTAAGGATGGGAGCAGCCTTGGTGGCATGGTGATAACCTACCACAGACCAGTCCCTGTGTTACCTACCTGACGGACAAATTATCAGGGTCTAACCTCCTGGGCCCAAGCTAGCAAGACTTCGTCATCTGAGTGCCAGAAGGGTTAGGGCCATGAGCCTGCCTTCTTTCTCTGTTCAGGGATGAGAGACCATTCTCACAGCCACCTTGTGTCCCTACAAAGGCTGCTCCAGGTGACCTGCAGAGCATCAACTCTGGTGTGCCCAAAATCTACTGGGAATGCAGGCTCCAGATCTGCACAAAGCTGCCCATCGGATGAGATCTGGGTGCTGGGCAGTAGATCCACAGCTCCCTCGGGGTACCAGAATTATTTCAAACAGACTGAAGTAGGGAGTTACATTATCAGGCCTGGGCTGGCATCTACCTTGCTATGTGACTTTGGCCCAGATGATACAATCTCTCTGAGGCTGGATGACTTCATCTATCACCCCAGAAGCCACCAGCACATTGAGCGGACACTGCAGAGCAGGGCCAGGCACAGCCTGTACTGGCATGGGTCACACCGCCTGAAGTCTGAGTCTCTGTGGGATGGAGGCTATGCTGGCAGCAGCAGCCACAGCCCTACCTGCCTTCTCCTTGATGACGGCCCAGTCCTCAAAGCTGTCAATGTGCTCCTTCAGCCGGGAGCACAGCTGCACATTGCCTACATAGTCCAGAAGGACGTCAATGATGGGTCCTGCCCAGCGACTCACTTCCGGGGCCGACAGGAACTCGCAGAACTGAAAAAGGAACACACCACTCTTAGGTGATGCCAGAGAGGTGGGGGGGGGAGCTGTCTAAGATGTGACCAGGCGCCTCCTCCTCAGTGTGACCCTCTTAGCATGGGCGTCTGTCACCTGGCATGCAAGACAGATGAGTCGGGCTGGTCCCCTCACTTCTCTGAGTTTCAACTTCCTTGCCTATAAATTGTGCATATGACAACCATTCCACGGAAGTTTTTTTTTAAAGACTATAAACTATTTTGTATATTTTAAATGTTATCTGTATTTTTATTTATTATTATTTTGGACTGAGAATGAACTACTGCACCATTCAGTGCTCTATGACAGATCAAATCCCTGGCCCTCTCTTATACTTTATTTTTCAAAAGTTATTTTATTCTTTTAATTATCTACATACATGTGTGTGAATATATGCATGTGAGAGTGTGTGCCCCCGCAGGGCAGGGGATTCCCTTGGAGTTGGAGTTACAGATGGTTGTGAGCCACCCACCGTGGGTGCTCAGAATCCAACTACAGTCTTCCTCAAGAGCATTCCAATATACTGCTGAGCCATCTCTCCGGGCTCTTTTTTGTTTTTTTGAGATAGGCTCTCACTAAGTTGTTAAAAATGACCTTTAAGTTACTCTGCAGCTGGGGCTAGCCTCAGACTCTCAGTTCTCTTGCCTCTGGGGTTACAGACAGGCCTACATCAACTGGTGTGAGCCATGGAGTCTGTCCCTAATGAAGATGCTAGCCACAGGTTCATTCTCCACCTGCCATAATCACCAGCCCAACCTGCTTCGGAAGTACGGTTATCAACCTGCCCTCCCTTCCCTGACACCCGCCTGTCCCTGCCCCCCATGCACCTGCACCACACTGGGTGCCTTGTCGTCCACTGGATGGAAGGTGCCCAGTCGTTGGGGAGGTGGGTGCGGCCCGTTGCCATACATGCAGGAGAAACAGGACTCGCCATCACAGCCGAGGTCCATGAGGAACTTGAGCAACGACAGGCACTTTATAGCAAACATGATGGTGGCGGGGAAGGTGGTGGGGTGCGTGGCGATGTAGGCGTCGATGTTGGCGCCGTGGTCCAACAGTAGCTGCATGGTGCGCAGGCAGCCGTGACGGATGGCCACGAGCAGGGGGCTGATGATGTCGCAGTTGGGGTTGGCACCCGCCAGCAACAGCAGCTCAGTGGCGTACACGTTGTTGTTGACCACGGCGAAGTAGAGAGCGGAACTCCGGCGGTCCTCGTAGAGGCGCGAGCGCTCGGGCGCCAGAGGCGCGTTCACGTCGAAGCGCGCGGCCAGCAGCACCTCCAGCACTGCGTCGTGGTTGCGCTCGGCCGCCAGGTGCAGCGGGCTAATGCCGCTGCGGCGCACTCGCGTGCGACTGGTCACGGGCAGCAGCATCTGCACAATCCTGTGGGGACAGCCAGGCACACGCGGATCAGGAGACCGCACGCGTGTCTATGGCCGGGCCAGCAGAGGGCGCCTAGGGGCCAGCCATGCTCAGTTGGCCTGTTCTCCTAGTCACATAGCCAAAAAACGGTGGAGCTGGCTGGTGAGTTCAGGAAAAACCTCAGCTAGATGGTCTATGGTTCCAAACACCTCTCGTGGACTCCAGCCTAAATAAAGGATGCTTGTGGATGGAGAGGTGATGGCTTGGAGGTTAAGAGCTCTGGATGATCTTCCAGAGGACCCAGTTCAATTCCCAGCACCCACGGGGCAGTTCACAACCGTTTGTAACTCCAGTTCCAGAGGACCTGAAGCACTCTTCTGATGACCACGGGCACCAATCGTACACGTGGTGCATGAACATACATGCAAACAAAACACTGATCCACTAATAATAAAGACTGTGGCTCCCAGGAATCCGGTGAAAGTGGCAGGAACCCCCACCCCTGCACACCCACTGAAAGCCCACAGTACTCTGCAGGAGTAGTAGATAGAGTTGGGTGCTGAAATCTGGTACCAGACCCTGCCCTGTATGGGAAGGAAACACTGAGAATCTGGTTTGATCGTTATGAGAGCCCATAAAGCATGTCTTGTTGCCTCCACTCCACAGATGAGAACAATTGAGGCTTTGAGCGGTTAAGGAACTTAGTAGGAGGGGCATTTGGGGACTGAATTGTCTTTCTTCCCTCTCCTGCTACACTGGTATCTGATGGAACCTCTTGACATGGTGAGGGGAGGCATGGAGCCAGAAAGGGAGAAAAGTCTCAACCACTCTGTCCCCATGTCCTTCCTTCTCCTCTCCTACATGATGCAGTTTTTCTCCAGGCTATGTAACACCAGTTCCTCCAGTCCTTTTGCCCACTTTTGACAGGGAGAGCTCGGCCAGCCACCGCCAAGGCTGGGGCTCCCAGCGTCCTGGCTCCCGGCCGCTGGATCGGGCACTGATCTCAACACTCCACCTACTAATCTTCATAGTTCTCCTAGGGGACCTCTGAGGTTGTATTCATAAGAGTCTTTGTCTAGAATGCCGGGCGGTTATGGAGCACGCCTTTAATCCCAGCACTCAGGAGGCAGAGGCAGGTGTATCTCTGTGAGTTCGAGGCCAGCCTGGTCTACAGAGCTAGTTCCAGGACAGGCTCCAAAGCCACAGAGAAACCCTGTCTTGAAAAACCAAAAAAAAAAAAAGAGTCTTTGACTTCCAGAGGAGGAAACCCAGAGAAGGTGCGGAATTTCCAAGGACACACAGCCAGGAAGTGAGACCGCCAAGATTTGAATTCAGATTGTCCGATCCTTTAGGCCACGCTCTTAACTACTCTCCTACTTCTGGTGTAGCAATCAGGGTGACAGCTGATAGGTCATGGGGTTTTACAATTCTCACAGCACATTAACTGGCCTGGTCCATTTTACCCTCACTGTAGCCCTATGGGGTTATCCAGAGTAAGCTTTGTCTATCTTTTTAACAGACATGGCTCAGAAAACCAGTGACAAACCAGGTCATAGGATAAATAGCTCTAAGGCTTTGACCCAAGACCCCTCTTCTCAGCTCTTGACCCCAGGACCCCTCATCTTGGCTCTTGTCCCCTGGATCCCTGCCACCTTCTAGAACAAGCACTTACACTGTTGATTTCAGTCCCTGATTCATCCAAGCTGACAGGTGACCTCACAGCCTCCCTGTGGGGCTCTAACGAGGTGGCCATGTTGGGGAGGGGGAGGGGAAAGCAGGTGCCACCAGGCCAGTTCCCATGTCTCTTGCTTCCTGGCACTGTCCTTGCCTCTGACTTCCTGGAACTGGGATGCCAGCAACCTCCTGCTGGACTCTCCAAGGGCAGTATTGTTATCATCAGTGATGCTGAGTTTGGCTAAGATCTGCCTCAGAAACCTCAAAAGGAAATTCACACACTCAGGGGAGCTAATTGCCTCCTAATTTCTATTTGTGCAGGCTCCAGGGGCTTGACCTCCTCTTCAGAGGTGCTGGTCAAAGGCAGGGCTGGGGCCTCTGGACCACCGCCATGACCAACAAATGCAGGGTAACAGCCGTGACGCGCCCAAGCACGGGAAAGAACAGGGACAGGGGCGGGCTGGGCGGCTGGCCCATGGGCTGGGATCTCTGCAGGCCCCAGCTGGTCTCCAGTGATTCCCTGCCCAGGCCAGGAAAGGGGGCAGGAATGTGGGAACTTGACAATATCTGCCCTGAGTCCCAGAAGCATCAAGTCAGCAACTCGGTGAGTCATCCGGTCACTGGTTACTTCTCTAGGACCACAGCACTGAAGGCTGCTGTGCTGTGCTGCGCTGACCAGCTCCTAAAGACAAAAGGACAGCGCTGCCATTTCATAGAGGGTGGAAATGGAGACCCTGGACTGCAGCGGGGAAGCAAATGGGTCTGGATAAAGACAGGCAGCAAAGCCAGGGCAGAGTGGGGGCGCTGGATGAGACCCAGGGCCAGGACTTTCTGTGGTGCCCCACCTCTTTTTAATTAATTAGGTTTTTGGTCTCTTGTGACCAAGGCTGACCTCAAACTCACACATAACCATGACTGACCTTGAACTTCTGATCCTCCTGCCTCTACCTCCAAAGTGCTGACATTTACAGGATTGTGCCACTGTGCCTGGGCTCCCACTTCTAACCACAGAGGGCACCCATGTGGACAACCCATTAGGCAGATGACTCTCTCCTACCAGGTCATTTTGTGGGGCAGACAGCAGGAAGTAAGTAGGTGACTCCAAGAAATAGGTTGGATTTGCTGACTTTTCCCAGAAAGTCGAACAGACACAGCCCAGGGCTGTTTCTGGGAGGCCCCGGCAGCATCTGGGAAGATGTCATGGGCAGCTCGGCAGTCTCTGACTTGGGACCTCAGTCCAGGCCCCCTCAGTATTAAAATCCCCCTCTCGTTGCCCTAGAGCTGGGGTCCTGGTAAAGACGCTAACTACTCCAGCATATACATGGTCTTGCCGCGAGTGCCGACCTGAGTGCTGATGGCTTGTTTCAGGCCCGCCCAGGAGCAGCCAGGAGCCGTTCAAGTTAGTTAGCTGTCACTGAGGGAAAGGGTGGCGTGGGACAGTTTAGACGACAAGGAAGCATCAGTCTCAGAACCAGCTGGGCTCGCTTCACGCTGGGCCATCTCAGGCAGGCCAGTAACCTCTCTAAACCACGCCTAGATTAGACCAAATGACAATGACACCTACAGCTAACCTTCACTGAGGCCCTGATGCTAGCTAGCCACACTTCACCTCCTCTAAGTCTGAATGAATGCGCCACCGAGCACTGTCGGGGTTAGCGCCGGGCATCCTATCTTCACAGCCTCTCCTATGATTCAAAAATGACCCCACGAGCTGAGCAGTCTCGTCTTCTTTATTCTTCAAACACCCTAGCAAGGTGGACCTTGCCATCTTGTTCACCAAGCCTGCTTTGGAGGCTAAGGTAACACCTCACACCTTAGCCTGAGCAGCACACAGTAGGCTCAGTGTTCTGAGCAGCACACAGTAGGCAGTTGGGATGCAGTTGGAGGTCAGTGTCCAGAGCACAGTGACAGCGCTCATGCCCCTGTTGCTCCAAGCCAGAGGAGACCTTAGTCAAAAGGTCATGGTGGCCTGACCCTTGTCAGCATTCACCCTGTCACATGAGAACTAGCCACCACTGCTACCAGCACACTGAACCATGCTGCCAACCCTTGCATGTGTGTATCACATATTACACACGTGCAAAAAGAGGAATATTTAACGATGGTGGGTCAGACATGAACGCCAAAATACAAGCCTGCGTCTTCTATTGGCCACAAGAGAGATGCTAAGCTCCTGGAACCTACTCAGGCACCATGTAGAAAGCCTGGCACCCCGCCCCAGGCCTGCCCAATGCTGTAAACTGGCCCAAGGTGGGGCCTGGATCTCGGCTGCATAGCTGAGGTCAGGAACCTCTGCTTTCAGGGCCCTTGGTCTCATTATTCCAGCTCACCAGGTCTTTGGAAGTCTACCCACGCTGCTGGTCATCCGTTCATAAAGTTCCTGTACCACATTGGAACTGGACGACAGAAAATGTGCCCTCAGTGACTAAGGGGTGGGGATGCTAGGCTCCTCTTTCAGTCATGCCCCAGTACCCTCACCCAGTGTGCTGAAGAACAGGCACATCTGGCAAATGGCCTCAGGTCCAGGCGCTGCGCTCCAGGCCCTGGTTAGGCAGTGTTTTGGCAGGTGGCTGAATGCCTATGGAATGTCACATCAAATCCCTGCTCAGCCCGTGGGAGGCCACTATCGGGAGGGCCTCTAATGCCACATGCCCAGAGCGTGAGCAAAGAGCCATGGTCCAGCCAGCAGAGGCTGCCGGGGATCCAACTTTAACCCTTCACTGGGCAGCCCTCTGGAAACTGGTCGTGTATGCAAACAGCTACAGGGAAGCCTGAAGTTCCAAGGGACTTGCTTCTTTTTCTGTGGCTGTCCCTCTCCCCCATATACCTTCTGCCTTCCTGACGATGCCAAACATAATCCGTTCTCTTTCTTCTGGCAGCCTGAGCAGTTAGAGCATTTCCCAGTTTGGCATTCCAGGTACATGCCATGGGTTTTCTAAGAACGTAAATCATCTTTCCATTACACCACTGTGGTTAATGTTTCCTTTGAAAACCATTTAAAGAAAAAAGATGTATTTTAAAACTGCTTTGGAGCTCTGCCTGTTCTTCCAAAGGTCCTGAGTTCAATTCCTGGCAACAACATGGTGGTTTACAACCATCTGCAATGAGATTTGGTGCCCTCTTCTGGCCTGCAGGGATACATCCAGGCAGAGCACTGTATACATAATAAATAAATAAATAAATTTTTTTTTAAAAAAACTGCTTTTAAAAAGTAATGAAAATTGTCTAAAATGGAAAGAAACTTGCCAGGGTCCACAGTTGGGAACCACCCAACCAATAGGAAAGTGTCTGACCTCTGGGGCTTTGGTTCGAGGCCTGGGGGCTGGCCCACTGAGGCACAAGGCGCTTAGCTACCTGGGTACCAGCTTCTTGTCTGTAAAAGGAGCCATCATGGCAGATCTGTATCTCACAGCTCGGCAATGAGACCACACTTTGGAAATAATCCAAGTGTCCTCAGGAACAACCAGCATCCCACCTGCCAAGCCTCCTTTCCCGCCCATGTGTGAGTGGGAAATTATTAGCAATGGTCCCTTGGTTGAGTGGGGTGTTGGAGGTTCCAGAGAGAAGCTTACTCCATGGTGTGTAAACTGCCACCGTGGTCAGTTTTACACTACCGCAGAGGGGAGCGAGCATGTTGTCAGGACGGTGCTGGCAATGGCCTTGCGTTCTGCTTCGGTGCTTATCAGTGCCTTTCTACTGGGGCCACCAGGCAGCTTAGGTCTGGACGCTCTTTCATCATGCTGGGTGTGTGGGTGTGTATGTGCATGTGCGTGTGCGTGTGCATGTGTGTGTGTGTGTGTGAGAGAGAGAGAGAGAGACTGAATGTGCACACCTTCCCTCCTGTAATTGCTTGTAGAGAAGTTGGGCTTCTCCCACCTGAACATGAAGTGCAAGGACAGGCCCAGGGACTGGTCCCTCTGCGTTGCTGTAGGCATCCCCGGCTGCTTGCCAGAATGGCCTGCAAGTCATTTCTGCATCCTCCCGCCCCAGCAACAACAACACGCCAGTCATGAGTTCAGATTCCTCTCTGCTCCCTAAGCAGGATTAGCTGGGTCATTCGGAGCAGGTAAATTCCTGCCACCTACAAGCTGGGTGACTTTAGAGCAGTCATCAACCTCTATTGATCTTAGCCTTCTCATCTTAGCAAAAGGAGGTCACCACGGCCTCCACCTCAGCAAGCCCTTGAGAGGCTGAGCCACGTAAGCAGTGGTAGGACCACACACACAAGTGTGTGCTCTTGTTAGCGCGGTGGTTGTCACATGGGGTCACTGCATCCCTCCACCAGAGCATCCTTCACACTGACAGCCTTGAGGACAGACTCAAGCGGGTGCCCTGCCCCACCCTGCCTTCACTGGGCATCCCTAGAGAACTGTGCTGTGTATGGTGATGGCCATACCCGGACTGACCTGTAGTTACCCTTCTTGGAGGCAACATGCAGGGGGAGCAGGCCATCCTTGTTGGCTTTGTTGGCGTCAGCGCCCTGTGAGAGGAGAAACTCCACCACGCCTTCGTGCTCGTTCTTGCAGGCCTCGTAGAGGGCCGATGCACTGTCACTGGCCTGCGTGTTGATGTCTGCTCCTGGAGAGGAAGAAGCAGAGCAATGAGTGACCAGCAATTCTGCCATAATTCAGTGCCACTGTGGTGAGCATCTCTGAGCTAACCGCTGTGTGCTGTGCCATGCCTATACTATCTACATCCACAAGGAACTGGGAGGTCCAAGTTAAACTAAGTTCTTTATCACAGAGCCATATCTACACTGTTTCTCTGAATCCACATAGAACCCTAAGGTAAGCTTTTCATCACAGACCAGGATGCAGGGCCTCAAAGGACCCAGAATAAGCCTCTCATAGATGCAAAGCCAAACCTGAACCCACATGGTTGGCACGTAGAGACCAGGCCTTCAGCCCTCACTGTGGAAGGCCCTAGGCTGTACCCTCAGAGCGGCCTGAGCTCCAGCTAAGCACAAAACTCCCAAAGGAAACCCCATTGACTCTGTTAGCAGAATTTGGGTTTGATGGATAGTTGGCCGGTTGATCAGTCTGAGGTATCATCTCATGTAAGAGGGCCTTGAATTCCGTAAGTAGCCAAGGACAATGTTGAACTTTTGATCCTCCTGTGTCTAACTCTACAATGCTGGGGTTACAAGCACATACAAGCACTCTAGCATGTACCACGTTAGAGACTGGCCATGGGCTTGTACGTGCTAGGCAAGCACTCTACCAAGGGAGCCACGTCCCCCGGTCCTGGGTTTGTGTTGTTTTCCAGGAGAAACAAGAGAAAAATCGCTTCCTTGCTCCTTGTAAGCTTCACTGAGCAACTGGAGATATGGCTCAGTGGCAAAGATTATGTACTGCTAATAGAAGGGACACTGGGTTCAGTTCCTAGCACCCACATAGTAGCCACAACTATCTGTAACTCCAGCTCCAGTGGACACAATGCCTTCTTCTGGTCTCTGTAGGTACTTACACCCATATATACATCATACTACACACACACACACACACACACACACAATGCACATGAATACACTTTAAAAATAGTAAAAGTAAATTTTAAAAAAGCAAGGAATTGCTGAGCCACGCTGGCAGGAGAGGGACTAACGCCTGGTGGCAGCCTGCCTTCATCTTGGTCTTCTACATCTTCTGCCTCCCGTGGGGTGTGAAAGAGAACCAGCATGCACATGACTCCCTGCAGAGGGAAGTAGGCCTCACGCTGCAGAAGCAGACAAGCTGACGTGGTTTGTGAAGGCTGAGATCAAAGCCTTGTACCAACCACAGCTCCTCTCACAGAGCCCTGTGCTCGCCTCGGCCTTTCTGATAACTTCGTTTTCAACAGCAGTGGAAATCTCTCTGGCCTTGGGAAAGGGGCACAGGCCTTGGTGGTCCATTGTGATCGTCCAAGTTTTGTTTCATGACTCCCAAGCTCTGGGGTCCCAGGTAGCTTTTAAAAGCCTCAGTTTACCTTTTGTTGACCAGGAATCATGGCCCCACCCTCTCATGGTTACTATGAGATGTAAATAAGATAATAGAATCATAGTACCAGGCTCACAAGCTGCTCAACCGATGCCAACTGTCTGGACAGAGCTCAGGACAGAGACTGGCCCTGCCCTTCCCTCAGAGGGAGAGTCCAGGGGTACCTTCAACAAGCCTCTGGGCCTTGGGGTCAGGCTCCCTAGCAGGCCTAAGCTTGCCAGCAGAGCAGCCTGCTCAAACAAGGAAAATATTTGTGTAGGAACCAGCTTTCGACCCCCATGAAGGGAGCAGTCCCTTCCCTGTCTCAGTGTCAGCAGGGGACAAGACAGCTGCCTGGAGAGGGGAGTCCCCCTCACCCCCTGTGCCCTTGCATGGCCTGCTGGCCTGGGTTCAAGAACTCCACCTTGGCCTCTGTGTTCTCAGAGTGTTCACTGAAGATTTATCCCTCACTACGAGCCTCATTCTGTCCTGACACACACTATGGATGTGACCTCTTGTCCCAACAAAGGCCCAGAGTCGATCTTCTAGGCTGAGACACTGTGGGGCGGCGCAGGCTTTATGCAGACACAAGTCGGGATTTAGGCTCTCATAGTGAGCAGTCACTTAGCCTCTCAAGCCTCAGTCTCCCCATGTGGAGCTAGGGCAATGCCCAGCTCACATTCCAACCATCATAGGTCCATTGGCAAGAGGTCTGACACGCACAAGGTCCTCACCAATTTCTTGCAGCGCAGCTCCAAGGTCTGCATAGTCTCGACCTCTCCAGTGTTCAAAAGGGACCTTCCTTCCATTGGGAGTGAAAAGAAATCCCAGGGGCGTTTGGGGGAGTTGTCAAAATACAACCCATGGTCTTGAGGTCTTTGCTACTGGAACATCATGGTACAAGCAGTACTATTTTAAGTTCTCCAGTTAAGATTTTTCATGGGAAATTAGGGTAGAGACCTGGGTTCAGATCCATTGTCTGTCACTAACTTACTGTGTGACCTTGGACAAATCCCTTTCCCACCCTGACCCTTAGTTTTAATAACTGTGCAAAGCAAGGATGTGATCTCCAGCTGAGGTCTTCTGGCCCCACAGTGTGACGTGGCAAAAAGGAATAGTGGTTGGGGCATCAAGAGTCCAAGAATCTAGATAGTTCTACAGCTAATTCTGTAGATAAGTCACTTCCTCTTTCCAGGCCTCAGATTCCTCTTTTGTGAAAGGAGGATGTTGTTCTGGACCAGAGATGCTCGGGTGTGACTGCAAGCACGCTAACAGCACCCCTGCTGAGCCTGAATACAGCCTCGGACTGCTTAGCACAGCTCTGCAAGGCCCTGGCTCAAGAGAACACCCCCAAGATGACCCCAACACAGCTTTCCTTCCCAGTTGACCTCTGAGGTCCTTGCCAGCTGTATCCTGTGACCACTCACCATGTTTGGCCAGGAACCTCAGGGCCTCCAGCTGCCCACTCTGGGCAGCCACAAACAAGGGAGTGATGCTGTAGACATTCTTGGCCTCCACCTTGGCCCCACCGCTCACCAGGATCTCCATGGCCTCCAGGTCATTGCGGGAGACAGACTCATGCAACGCAGTCCAGCCCCGGTTGCAGCGGTGGTTGGTGTCTGCGTTGTATTGCACCAATATCCTCACTGCCTCTGCATTCTTACGCTCACAGGCTGGACCAGGCAGAAGACAGATAGTCAGTGTGGCCCTGAAGATTTGGCAGTCGGTTGGGTTAATCCTCCTAGCCACCCTTGAAGAACGCAATGTCAGTACCTACACTGATAAATAAGCAGGGTGAAACAGAGAGTGACTGGCACAGTGTCACACCGAGAGTAAATATCAGAACTGGGATTCAAACCCAGAGAGTCACGTCCAGAGACTCCGTCCCCTAGAATATTCCAGAGTATCCATAATTAAAAGGATACCATTATCCTTTTCAATGGTATATCAGAAACTAGGCCTGAAAGCATCTAGAAAACAAAAATACTCATTTAACTTGGGTTCACTCCATCTTTCTCATCCTCCTCAAACTTCTCCTTCAGCTTCTTCTTGGCTCTGGCCCATAGTTCTCACCTGGGAGCTATAGAGAGCATTGAAGTCACCAAGGTATATGAGCTCTAGAAGCCTGGGGGGGCAGTATGGGGGGAGCATCTGCCTATGGTGTTTCAAGGAGGTTCAGCGCCTCACCTCATAAGCCCTGGTGACCTCCCTGTAAACCACATGGCAGAGCCTTCCTGGAGGCGGCTGGGGGATGGACCGCAGGAGGCAACACACAGGACACAGGAGCCTGGGGCTTTGGTACATGACAGAACCAAGCTACTGGCTAGTACCAAGCCTACTTCTATGGCTCTCTATGGGACAGCTGAAGTCCCAGGTAACAGTTAAGGGTCCCCTAGAGGACCCTTCCATGTCAGGCTCAGATGCCTACTCTCTGGTCCACACTACCTACAGAATATTATGTTTGCTAGATGCCAAACCCACAGGAGATCTGCCTTATGTATAAAATGGGACACTAGCAATATTTACTGGGTGTGGAGATGAATATGGAGGCTTAAGGAAATTGCCTTGCCCACCACGCACATGCTCAACAGGTGCCAGCTAATTGTGACAGATTATCTAGCCCTTGACACTGGGTCTAGCTAGTGCAGCTAGGGCACACCTTTGAGGTAGTCCTGAGCCAGCCAGGAGGCTTGCTTTGCTTACATAAACGTAACAGAGTGTGCACCCCCTCTCCTATCTTCCGGCCTTTGCCCATGCTGTTCCACAAGCTTGGCCAGCTGGTACATCCCTTCCTGTTGGGGTTCGGTCAGGCATCCCTCCAAGAGGCACCCACTCCACACATTCCCACCCCACCTCTTGCCAAGCTCTGCATGCTTGTGCTCTGAGTGTGTGCTCACACTTGGTGTAGCCCACAGACATGTATCACAGGCTTCCGTGCCAAGGTTTCGGTGTCCCTCAGCATGGAAAATATTGGGTGACCCCATGTGCAAATGTAAGATCAGATTAGCATGCCCCCATGCATCTTGGAGGGGTAGTACCCTCTGGAAAGTGGAGCCGTCATTCATGGGAGCAGTCTGCAAGCTGCCCGCCTGGCTTCTGGACTCCCTGGTCCATGAGAACCTAGAGACTTACCTTTGTAGAGTGGAGTCTCCCTGGACTTGTTAGAAATGTCAGGCTCTGCTCCCGCCTGGAGCAGCATCAGGAGGCAGTCCAGGTGTTCCCTGCATGTGGCCAGATACAGCGCTGTCTCCTCCTGCAGTGTGCGCTGGTCAATGGCCCCTGGGTAGGCTGGGGAAGAGCAGCAGATCTGTGAAGGAGCCACACTACCCGCACGCGTTCTGGCTTCCTCACAGTTCTGTGCAAGGGTGTGGAGCTGATTCTTCTGACATCTATCAAACCCAGGTGGCCTTCGTCTTGCCTCTCATGGTCCTGCTTGGGTTCCTAGCTGTAGAAATGCATCTAGATGCCACCTCCTCTGGGAAGCCTTCCCAGGTTAAGCCCCTAGCTCTGCAGTGTCTATTTTTCCCTTGCTCTCTTAGCCACTGCTAGCACATCCAAATCTCATGTAACTTTTTCTCTTAGCGTGGCTGGTGGGAGTGAGGACCATTCAGTGGCCAAGGCAATACCTGCCTGTTGGTACTACTAATTCTAATCTTTCCGAGCAGGAATATGGGATTTGGAGATGAGGCAGGACTCACACAGGGTCCCACAGTTAGGGGGACAGCCTTGGCAGTACACAGGCACAGTTGTGGTTCTTTCCACATCAGATCATCCCCTGGAACATTCTGGAACAAGCTGACAGAGACTGTCCCAGAATTCAGTTCTTCCCTCTTTCTTTTCTAGGACTTAGGTTTTCTTGTCTTAAAGCCGTGGAGAGACACAGCAGAGGCAGCAGCAGGGGCCTGTCCACCCCCTACCAAGGGAGAGCCCTGTATCCCTGCTGGCCCTTCAGAGATGGCCCTCACCTTTCTGCAGGATCTTCAGGCAGCCCAGCTGGCCGTAGTAGGCAGCTTCGTGCAGCGGCAGCCAGCCCTCCTTGTTGGGCTCTGCCAGATTCTTCCCATCCTGGATCATGACCTTCAAGGCTTCTTCATCCCCTTCCTTGATGGCCTTCAGCACGGGATCCATAGCCCTGTGGGAGCAAGTGGCAGACATAGGCTGAGGCTGGGTCAGGCGCCTGTTTCCTGAGGGCAAACAGGACCTGCTGCTGGAAGGTAGGGGCCAGCGCCTGCTCTGGGGTCCCTCATTCTTGGGTATTCAGTTTGTTCTGGGACCAAGGCTTCTGCCCTCCAGGTCAGCGGATGTAAGAGAACTGGGGTGGGTCCTCTGCAGCCCTGTGACTTTCTGTGGCTGAAGCTAATGTCACACCCAGACTATTCCTACCAAGGGGACTTGGGCACAGACAGTGGCTAACAGCTGCGGAGGCGTCTGCAGTAACTGGGTGCCTTTCCCAAAGATGGAGCTCTGGTTTGTATCAAGCACAGCTACCTACAGGGCTGAATGACTTCAAGAGCTCCCAGAGGCATGGACTTGCCAAGGCGCCTCCCTTCACCGTCACCGCAGCCTTCCCATCTCCCCATCGAATCCATTATCCCTACTCCCAGCTGCTGTGAAGTGACAGTACTTGAAGGATTCATAAATTAGAAGCCTTCACAGTTTAAACTTTCTAAATGTCAAAAGATTTCAAGGCTAGAGAGAGGGGCATCTTTGTTTGGCTCATTGAAGGCAATGTGTCCATTTATTCATTTGCTAGTTTATCTGTCTATTTGCTGGAATCCCTTCCCTCACCTAGTCAGTAGGGACGATGACTATTTAGGATCCTGGGATCAGGGGCAATGATGGCTTTGAGGGGAGTCTCTAGGACAGCACCCAAACCCTCCCGGCTGCTTCCTCCAGCATGTGACACTTCCTCCTGCCACTCAGCCTCTGGGTTATTAATAGCAGATGGGTAAAGATGGACAAGGGACTAGCCAGCTAGATCCTCAAGGTCCATCAACGCCATCACAGCCACCTGCTTGGGTTCCACTCAGGAGCAACCGGATCAAGCCCATCAGTCTCAGGGAAGGCCCCATGGGGTATGTGGCCACTGCTGAAGTGGAAGGGAGTGGGCTGGCTGGTCCTGTGGCCTTCGGAAGGGAGGTTACCACTATGTAATGCTTGCTATCTGACCCACCAGCTGGAGTGCGTCTCGGGAGCTGGGGTTCGCAGACCCTGGGGCCCTCAGTGTCACACACTGACAGCTTCCCCATGAGCTCAGACAAAGTCCTCACCCCAAAGCGGGGAGGTTGTCAGGCATGTTAAATTACCTAGGACTAGCTGAACAGGGCTTTGGAAGACCACGTAGTCCTTCCCAACCCTGCCTTGCAGAAAAGGGAGACTGGGGGCAGGCCTCCTTGGTGGGACATGCAGGGGCGGGCAGGCCCTCCTGGGGGGACATGCAGGGGCGGGCAGGCCCTCCTTGGTGGGACATGCAGGGGCGGGCAGGCCCTCCTTGGGGGGACATGCAGGGGCGTGCAGGCCCTCCTTGTGGGGACATGCAGGGGTGGAAAGGCTCT
>PVIU01018743.1:0-38226 GCA_004026605.1 Ondatra zibethicus
GGGGGGAGTGGGAGGGTGGAGATGGAGGAAAGGTGGGTGTTGGAGAAGGGAATAAGATATCTACATTATTGGAGTCATTTTAGGACTGGCAAGATACTTGGCTCTAGAGGAGATCCCAGGTGTCCACAAGGATGTCCCCAGCTAGGTCCCTGGGCAGCAGAGGAGAGGGTGCCGGAACTATCATTGTCCCATAGTCACACTGATGAATATCTTGATCACATCCATAGAAATTTCGTTCGATTGATGGAGATAGAGACAGAGACCCACATTCACACCAGAACAACGGATTGAGCTCCCAAGGTCCAGTCGAAGAGCAGAAGAATCTTCATCCAGCCACGGATGGAGATAGAGACAGAGACCCACGTTGGAACACTGGACTGAGCTCCCAAGGCCCAGTTGAAGAGCAGAAGGAGGGAGAAGATGAACACAGAAGTCTTTGTCTCTTTTTTATTGATTTGTTTAGCTTTTCTTTTTGTTTGTATTGTCCAATTGTTTTTTTGTTTGGCTTTAAATTATAGCTTTTCATTAGTATTATCATCATTATTATTATTTTAGAGATCTATTTGCATATAACTAGAAAGAGAAAAATAGATGTGATTTTGAAAGTAAGGAAGATCTGGGAATGGTTGGGTAGTTGGAAACTATAATTAGTAGATGCTATATGGAACAAAAAGTCTATTTAAACAAAAAACAGATAAATATAAATTATATTAAATTGATTACTACTTAATACAATCTTAAAATTTTAGAAATTTGTACAATATCATTTTCTAATTATATAAAGGTATGTTTCAGGGTTAAAGTATATGATTCACAAGTGGGAAATGGAGACTTGCTGCTGAGATGAGCACTAATTAGTATAAGCAATTTTAAAGAAGTTTGGAAATACAGTAGGAGAGTTTGTAATTGAGTCAAAATTTAAGGACTCAAGATTTCAGTCTCATCCACAGCACTACAACAAAACATCAGGTGCAGTCTTCCTTTAAGCAGGCCTACAACACCTGTGGAAACCACAGAGAATCCCCTCCTAAGCAACAGCCCTCATGGGTGATTGCATCCCAGCTTCCTAAGGGAGCAGGAATTTCTTGTGAAATCATCAGCTGAGCAGGCCAGTTAAAAAAGCAACACACCATCACCATACACTCCAAAAATGTAGAGAGTATTTTGAAACCAAGGAACAAAACATCCAACCAACTAACACAAGCCAAGAAATCAGAACATAGACCCCTAATTGTCCCGAACTCAGATACCTAGAGGCAAACATGAAAAAACAATCAATAACAGACTGGGTAAAATGTGCTCATTAGAACCCAACTATCCTACCCTAAGAAGATCCTGAATATTTCAACATAGTTGAAACACAGGATAGACCATAAAAACAAGAATATAAAGATGATAGAGATTCTTAAAGATGCAATGAATTAATCCCTTGTAGAAACCCAGGAAACACTAAAACATTGAAAGAGATGACTGGCCAGAAAGTGTGGGCACACTCCTTTAATCCCAGCACTTGGTAGGCAGAGGCAGGAGGATCTCTGTGAGTTCAAGGCCAGCCTGGTTTACAAGAGCTAGTTCCAGGACAGGCTCAAAAACTACAGAGGAACCCTGTCTCGAAAAAACAAAAATAAAAAAGAAAGAAAGAAAGAAAGAAGGAAAGAATGAAAGAAATGCCTGAATCCCTTAAAAAAAAACAAGAAAATGAAAACAAATCATTGAAGGAAATGAAGAAGCTGTTCAAGCAGTGAAAAAAGAGATAGAAGCAGCAAAGAAAACACAAACTGAGGGAATTCTAGAAATGAAAAAAATTAATATTTGCAAAAGGAACAGGGAGGCAAGCTTTACCAATAGAAAAAAGCAATAAAGAGAAAATCACAGGCATTGAACATATGATAGAAGAAAGGGATACAAGAGTAAAAGAAAGTAATAAATCTAAAAAAAAAAATTCCTGACATAAAACATCAAGGAAATCTAAGAAAGTATGTAAAGGATAAAAATAAGAACAATAAGAACAGAGGAAGAAGAATCCTAGCTCAAAGACCAAAAATATGTTTTCAACAAAATTATGGAAGAAAATATTTCTAGCCTCACAGAAGGAGATGCTTATAAAGGTACAAGAAGCATGGAGAACATCAAGTAGATTGGACCAGAAAAAAATATCCCCTCACACATAGTAATTAAAACATCAAATGTAGAGATAAAAAAGAGAATAATAAAAACTGCAAGTGATAAGGAAAAAGTAACATATAAACCCACCAAAATTACACCTGAATTCTCACGGGAGTCTATGAAATCTGAAAGGGCTTGGAAAGAAGTGCTGCAGAATCTCAGCGACCACAGCTGCCAGACCAGACAACTAGAACAAATAAAACTTTTAATCATCATAGATGGAGAATATAAGTTATTCCATGATAAAATCAAATTTAATCAATATATATATGCAAATTCCACTCAACAGATAGCACTAGAAGAAAAAAATCCTACCTGAGATTAATTATATCTATGAAAACACAGGAAATAAATAATCTCACATCATAATAACCAAAAGAAGAGTAGCATGCAACACTACCAGCACCACCACCAACAACCATAACAAAAAAATAACAGCAAAAATTCATTTATAATTGGTATATCTTAATGTCAATGCTATTAGATTTACCAATATAAAGACATAGGATAAAAGCATGGTTGTTCAAACAGTATCCATTCTTTTGATGAGCCAAAGAAACATAATTCAACATAAAGGATAAAAATAACTTTAGGCTAAAGAATTTGAAAAAGATATTCCAAGCAAATGAACCAAAGAAGCAATCTAGTGTAGACATTTTAATACCCACCAAAATAGACTTAAAAACAAAATGAATCAAAGATGGGAAAAGACATAACATAGTCATCAAAGGAAAAAAAATCAACAAAAATGAATCAAGAGATAGGAAATAATATAACATATTCATCAAAGGAAAAGTCCAACAAGGTGACATTTCAGGTCTTGATTCCAATTCTCAAACAGAAAAGGACTCAATTTTGCAAAATAAACAGCTGAAATCACATATTGACACACACACACATACTGATAGTGGGAGTCTTCAATAATCTACTCAACAATGTTCACAGTGTGGACACAACCAAACAGAGAAACACTGGAGTTAACAGTTGTTATAAACCAAATGGGCAGAACATATATTTACAAAACATTTCATCGAAACAGAAAAGTATACACCTTCTTCTAAGTAGCTCACATCATTTCCAAAATTGATCACATACTCATATCCAAGAAAATCTTAATAGATACAACTAATTTTAAATAACATTTTTCATAATTTTGAACAATGGTTTAAAGCTGGATATGAACAAAAACAGAAACAAGAGGAAGCTTACAAAAGCATGGAAACTGCACTTTCCATGAAAGTTTACTTTACTGAAAGAAGAAAGGGGTCAATGTGGAATTTAAGAAGGAAATTGCAGGCTTTTTTTAAAAACAAAATCACAACGGATATACTGCATTCCAAACTTATGGGACACAATGAAAACAGTACTAAGAGGAAAGTTCATAGCACAAAAGTAACCACATAAAAAATATTGGCAAGCTCTCTGCTAATAGCTTAGCAATACATCTGAGAAGTTTAGAACAAAAAGAAAAAATAATATATAAGAGAAGGAAATTTGCCGGGCAGTGGTGGCGCACGCCTTTAATCCCAGCACTCGGGAGGCAGGGGCAGGTGGATCTCTGTGAGTTCGAGTCCAGGCTGTCTACAAGAGCTATTTCCAGGACAGGCTCCAAAGCTACAGAGAAACCCTGTCTCAAAAAAAAAAATGAAGGAAATTTAGCAAATAATAAAACTTGGGGCTGAAATTAATAAAATAGATATAATAAGACAACTGAAGGATATCAAGGTGATGCAAATTGGTAAGAAAGAAGTCAAAGTGTTGTTGTTTGGAGATGATATAATATACATCCTAAAAATTCTACCAGGGATCTTTTTACCGAAGATAATTACTTGCATCCAAGTGGCTATATACAAGTTCAAATCCAAAAAACAAAAGTAAATCAGTAAATACACAAATAATAAACATTATCAGGAAAAAAAAACCCTGTCAAAATAGTCTCAAATAATGCAAAGTAACTTTAGGTAACTCTAACCAAACAAGTGAAAGATTTTTATAATAAAAACATCTTGTCTTTGAAGAAAAAAATAACAGAAGAAGATAACAGTAGACAGAAAGATCTCTAAGGCTCACGGATTGGTAGGATTAACATACTAAAAAGGGCCATCCTACCAAAAGCAAACCATAAATTCATAGCAATTCCATTCAAAAATCCAATACAATTTTTACAGAACTTGAAAGAATAATACTCAACTTCATAAGAAAAAAAACACAAAACAAAAAAGCTGAGGATTGTTAAAACATTCCTAAACAGTAAAAGATCTGCTGAAGATATCCCCATCACCGATTTCAAGTTGTACCACAAAGTTATATATAAATAAAATAACATTGTTGAAATAAAAACAGATGCTTCAATTAATGAAATCAAATTGAAGACCCAGACATAAGTCCATATAGCTATATAACCCAGTTTTTGATAAGGAAACAAGAAATATACACTGTAAAAAGAAAATCTCCTCAACAAATGGTTCTGGTCTAATTGGAGTTGGGCATGTAGAAGAATGCTAATACATCCGTATTCATCACCCTGAGCAAAACTAAAGTGCAAGTGTATCAAAGGCCTCAATATGAAGCTAGATATATTTACTGTGTTATAAGAGACATTGGGCTGGGTGGTGGTGGCGCGCGCCTTTAATCCCAGCACTCAGGAGGCAGAGGCAGGCAGATATCCGTGAGTTCGAGGCCAGCCTGGTCTACAAGAGCTAGTTCCAGGACAGGCACCAAGCTATAGAGAAACCTTGTCTCAAAAAATAAAAGAAAGAGAGAGAGAGAGAGAGAGAGAGAGAGAGAGAGAGAGAGAGAGAGAGAGAGAGAGAGAGACATTGGATGATAGCCTTGAGCACAGGAGACAACATTTTGAGCAGAACACCAATAGTGTGGGCACTAAGATCAACTGTTAATGAATGGTACTCCATGAAGCGGAAAAGCTTTCGTAGACAAATGACATCATCAATCAGACAAAGAAGCAGCCAAAATAGTGGGAATTGTTTAAATCAACACCTTATCTGATAGATGTCTAATAAATAAAATATGTAAATAACTGAAGATACTAAATATCAAAAATCCAAATTATACAATTACAAATGGGATATATCTCTAAACAGAGAAATCTCAATATAGGAAAATCAAATGGTTGGGAAATATGGTAAGAAATGTTCAACTCCCTTAGCCATCAGGGAAATATAAACCAAAACTAATGAGAATCAATCTTAATACCAGTCAAAATAGCTAAGATCAATTACATAAGGAAAAGTTCATGCTGGTGAGAACATGGAACATGTCCTCTATTTCTGGTAGGAGTACAAACTTATACAGCTACATGGAAACCAATATGGTGGCTCCACAAACAATTGAGAGAAGATCTACCTCAAGATCTACCTATACCACTCTTGACCATATACTAGCTTTGACCATATTCATCCTACATGAAAGATACTTATTCTAGCATGTTAATTGGGGCTCTATCCATAATAGCCAGAAACTGGAAAGAACCTAGATGTCCTTCAGCAGAAGAATGGATAAAGGCAATGTAGTATATTTACACAATGAAGTACTACTCATCTGTTAACCAAATATGGCATCATGGAATTTGTGGACAAGTGGATGGAACAAGAACAAATCCTCTGATGTTGCAACCCACAGCCAGAAAGACAAATATGGTATGTATTCACTCATATGTGGACACTATCCATTAAGAAAATGCCTCTATCTGTAGACATTCATGTAGAAGTTTGGTAAAGAAGTCTAGTGAGCACATAGGGAGCACTATGGGAAAATAAAACAGAATAAATTTATGTCTGAACTGTTGGTAGGCAGGGATAGAAGTGGAGGGGATCAGGCTTTGGGGATGGATTGTCAGGGAGAGTATTGAAATAGAAGACTGGAAAGGGGGGCATTTCGGGGGCAGCTAGAAACCTGATGCAAGGGAAATTCCCACAAATCTACAAGGATGAACCCACCAAAGACTCCTAAGAATAGAGGATACAAAGCCTAAACTGACCATCTCCTGTGATCATCTTGATGACTACTTCAATTGTCATCACTGATCCTTCATCCAGTAGCTTATGGAACAAATGCAGAGGACCACAGCCAAACATTAGACCAAGCATGAGTAATCCTGCTGAAGAGAGGGAGAAAGAATTGTAGGAGCCAGAGGACTCAATGATATCAAAAGAAAACCCACAGAAACAGCCGAACTAGCTCATAGGAATTCACAGAGTCTGAATCAAAAAACAGCAAGCCTGCATTGGACCAACCTAAGCCCTCTACATATATGTTACAGCTGTGTAACTTTGTCTACTTGTGTGACTACTTGCAATAGAAGTAGAGGCTGTCCGTAATGTCACAGCAGGCTGTTTGGAACCTATTCATCATTTTGGATTGCTTTGACCAGTCTTAGGACAATGGAAGGTACTTATTCTTGCAGAATTTGATATGACATGTTTTGTTTATACACATGAATCACCTCTCCTTTTCTGAAAAGAAAAAGAGAAAGAGTGGATGGGGTTGGGATTGGGGTTAGAGGATTATAAGAGAGGGAGAAAGTGACAACTTCAGTCAGAATGTCAGATATAAATAAATAAATAAGAAATAAGAAGAAAATATATTCTCCCATGCAATACATGATTACCAGTTTCCCCTCTGTGCATTCCTCCCAGGCCTCTCTCATCTCACAGAAATCCATATCAGCTCAGTATCCTCCTCGGAAAAGAACAGGCCTCCAAGAGATAACAATGAAAGAGGACAAAACAAAATACAGAGAGAAACAACCAAAAGCCATTACAGAGCAGCTGTTCAGGTAACTCAACAGAAAGGAAAGAGTCTCAGGAGCATGGAAAAGAGAGAAATATACCACCCTCACAGTTACAAAACCCACAAGAAAATGAAGCTAGCATCCAAAACAATATGCAGAGGATCTTGTTCAGATGAATACAGGCCCTGTGCTTTCTGTTTCTGTCCCTATGAGCCCATGTAAGCCATGGTTGGTTAATTGGACAGGGTGTGTCCTTCTTGGATGCCCCATTCCCTCTGACTCCTACAATCTTTATTCCCCCTTCTTCTATATGGTTCCCTGATCTCCAAGAGGTGCCACCTGATGGAGAGCTCCAAATTAGACTCTCTCTCTGCATAATGTGGATTTCTGCATCCACTCCCATCTTCTTCCAGAGGACGTCCCTCTAATGATGAATGTACACAGCACTGATTGATCTATGAGTATAGCAAACTATTGTTAGGAGTCACATTAGTAATTTTCAAATATGTTTGTTTCTTTCCTATGTCTCTGAACTATCTAGTCTCTGGGTCCTGGACATCCAGTCAGTGTTGATTATGCAGTCCCTATAATACTGTCTCAAATTAAACCAAACAGGAGTTTGTCACTCTCACAAGTTCACCCTCCTGTGTTAAATCCAATTCATATTTGTAGGAAACTTTAATGTTCCTAATATCCGCAATGTCCTTTCTTGTTTCTGGAAGCTTCTTCCCAATGTAAACTATGCTTTACTCTAATATTTTCCTTTCATGGACCTAAGTCTTTTCAGAACTAAGTACAAATGCTTACCTTTCTTTTTTCTCTACTGTGGATGTAAGCAAACCACTCATTGTCTGAACAAGAGTATTCTCACTGTGAGAGGAAAACCTATAAGCTAGTGAGGTATGGAAGTTGAATACAGAATTGACTAATGTCCTGTACTGTAAGCAAACCCCTACAACAGTGATTTGCTTAGTCTTGCTTTATAACAGCCTTCATGTAATATATTTAACTTGAGAAAATTGAACGTACTAATTTCCAAAGCTGAAATGATAATGAGTTATTCTAAAATAATAATTAGTTTCACCATTTAAATACCTGTCTGAACAGCTTCTATATAAGTGACTATATTTTATTTCTTGTATACCTTTGACCTCGTGAAAAAATTAAAATAAGAAAATTAAAGGTTTTCAGCAGTCACTATAATCTATGGTTTGAGTCCAATATTCCAAACATCTGCTCTCTTTGAAAAAATCATTTAAGGTGACATTTTCCTCAAGAAATATAAAAGCCGTATCTAACTCATAGTTTCAGAAATATATATCTTAGATGTATTGGTTAAGTCTAGCTAAAAAGAAAAATTGATCTTAAAGAAACATTACAAATGTTAAAACTTATGAAAATATTGATAAGTACTATTATATTGACAAAGTTGACTTAAGTAACAAGTTTCCCCCAAAAAATTATTAGATGACATTTTCTGATATAAAATTGTTTTATATCATAAGTTCCTCAAGTAAAACCTGCAATGGTAATCAAGATTATCATCCCAATTTTGTAAATCTTCAAATAATTATCAACTGAAGAGTGTGGGAAGAAAAAAACATCCAATTTCCATTTCTATTTCCTGCTTGGACATTTAAGGAAGAAGTCTTAAAGAGTAGCTTATTTCTTTCAAGTTAGCATTCTGATTTTGTGTGATTTCCTCCTGTAAATGGTACCTCTGAAGCACTGCCAGAATTATTATAATTTAGCTATTATCACATCTATTGGACAGTAAAATGGTATATATGGTTTTTATCATGATAACACTTCATATACAACTAAGAAAACTAAATTCATCAAACAGTACAATTGACCCTGGAAGATTTTTATTATCTTGCTTGCCCACCAAAGAAAGTGTTCTAGGTAGTGAATCAATGTATGTTGGAGATGTTTATTTATATTTTACTCTAATACAATGGTCCCCAACAAATAAGAGAAGAGACAGTTACAAATGGTTTTGTTTTGTGTTTTGTTTTTGGTACAGGAGCTTTGTCATACTTGGCAAGTACTATCTCATTGAGCCATTTCTTCTGAGCTCATTTTGGGAGGAAGGATGTAACTATATATATATAAACTTTTCTTGATCTCCTGCTTTCATTCCAGAGTGCTGGGATTGTAGGTATCAGCATCATGTCTACTTCAATTAGATATTTATGAAGGATTGACTCATATACAGAGTTCTAATATGAAATAATCACTTCATTACTCTTAAAGACAAACATAATTAACATATCCCAGTGTGTTTTATGTTGCTATAACAAAATGTCAGAGGAAAATATCTCTGCTTTGAACCCTAAGTAATTGTTTCAGGGAAAGCATGAGCTTTCTAAAACCCAGTCGGTATATGTTAAAGCTCTCTCACCTCAAACCTTCACCTTTATGATAAAACTTTCTATATCACAAGAACCTGGAGTAGGTCTTTAGAATCAAACTCTACCTTAGATTTTATGGCTTTGTTTAACTGGTACCTATAGTGATTTTTATACTTAACGTTATTTAAAAATTTGTCTTAACAGATATTCTGTGCTTATATTATCTTATTTACTAAGTGCTTATTGCCATCCTGTAAAATATTTAGTTTTATGTTCAAACTGGGTGATATTTCACTGAATAACAAACCAAAAATGAAAAGAAATGTACAGCAAATTACAATGGGAAGCCAAGTGGCTTCCTAATATTTCTCAGAACCTAAAGAAACATGGAGGTATATAGTTCAGAAACCCCTCTAAGAAAGAATGAGATGAATGGGATAATAACTACTAAATTCTTTATGGTTATCTTCATCCTTTAAGACAAGGTTATATGATTCATGGATGGTATTCCACAATGAACTTTTTTATTTGGTAAGGTACATAGATCCTTGCTTTTGTGTGTGCTTCTCCTAATAAATTCTTTAAGATTTGAAGTCATCTGATGGCTTATAGGTCCATTCTAACTCCTGCACATGTTCTAATGAAATCCATACTTAGAGCTTATTTTTTATTTTATTTCTTTGGGTTATATTGATTAAAAAGAAAACCGTATTTTTACTTCTAACTCATTTCAGACTGCACTCATTCCCCCAAGGACACAGCTTTTAAGTTGGGTACATGAGTGATGCCTAAAACAGTTGGCAGGATTAAAGGTGGAAGTTACCTGTTAAGGACACAAATAATCCTGAGAATCCATTAAATGCCTTGCAAGGCTCCTGGGTACAAACTAGGGAACCATCGACCAATATCAGCATTAGTGTTGAATTGAGAAAACAATTTAGCTGGAGGGAAATCTCTAATCAGAATGATAATATAGGTATTTGAAAGATACAGACAGCACAACAAAGAAATGAAATATATTGGTAATTATTAAGTTGTTGTCCCACAATTTTTAGAGACTTTATATAAAGGACAATTTCTCCCTATTAATACCTTGTAGTACCTCGTGAATCATGGGGGGTCCTTAAGAAAAGCAACTTATCCCATGATATCTGCATCCATTTCCATCCCTGTGCTCTTCGTAATTGAATACAATTATTTAAAATGTTAACTCAGTATAGAATAGATAGTTTCTTTTTAAGGAAAAATATACGTGAAATGCATTGCAATATTATAATGGAAAGGTTCTTCAGAACAGATCAAGTAGACTAAAATATACAACTGATAAAGAATAAATCCATTGAGTTTCAGATACATGATTAATTAATTTTACCAAAAGAGATTTTGACTTATTTTGGCCTCAAATGGGTGAAGTGATGGGAATGAGTTAACTTTTACTTTTTGGCAATGTGCCAAGCTATGGTAGTTTTGAAACATTGTATCAGTTTAGTGCTCTGGAGGAAGTGAGGATTAAGCACGTATCTTGCTTCTGACATACGGGTGTAGGGGATTGCTATGCAAACCCATTCACATAGACAGAGTGTAGGGGATTGCTATGCAAACACATTCACATAGACAGAGTGTAGGGGATTGCTATGCAAACCCATTCACATAGACAAAATTGGAATAACGTGCTACAAAGACTACAGAAAACCAAAGTGTGCACAATACTCTCTATCTAGCAATATTATCTTATTTACAAAATTCAATGATAGGTTTTCATGTGGAGCCCTCTCAAATGTCACCCTACTCATCTCTTCCTTTGGCTTTTGTATATATCTTTTACAAACCTGAATTTTATATATCTGTTATAAACATGACTGTGAGTCTAATAGCTCTCTGGTTGTCACTTGAATAATTATAATATATCATTGAAAGTAAATGAGCTTATGGGAACAAGTAAATTTGTACCAAAGCAATCTGCTGTAAAAGATTTCATGGGAACTCCCCCCAAATTACAGCTGGCATCTAAAGTGAGGACAGTTTTCTGGGTAATATTATCTCATCCCCTGCAGTTTATCTAGTTCACTTGAAAAGGGATAATTTAAGTGGTGTACATGAACATTTCAAAGGTCTTTAATAACATTTTCTATAAAAAAGATTGAAGCTTTCTTCAGACTTTAAATTAATAAAGAGAACTAAAATGTGAAAAATAAAATAAAATAAAATAGCGTCAGGTGGTAAATGACAAAAAAAAAAAAAAGAAAAGGGATAATTTTAGGTTGTAGAACTTAATTCCTTACCAAAGATGCTGGGGATTTGTGCACAAACACTGCCATATTGGCTGAAGCATGAAGAAAATTTGAAGTAGATGGGCTGAAGTAGAAGTCTGAAGAAAATCCTTTACCGAGGAAATCTGCAAAGCTTTGACTGTAACAACAGATGGTAGAAACTGAAAAATATTAATTGTTGTAGTCATGCTAGAGCGGGTATATTTTGGAAGGCCCCAATACTCATTGGGTATTTTACCTTTATGGGAAGTCCAGATTGTTTTCAATTTATCAGTGCCATTATGAGAATACTTTTAAGTGTTTTATTATAATTACTAAGTCCTCAGTAGTAAAAGAAATGTGAAAGAAAAGTCAGGTTGTTGTATTCCACATCCCAAGAGAAAGAATTATATGTTATCACTAAGGAGAATTCAAGGCTCTATAGGTAATGGAATTCCATCCTTCAAAACTTTTTGCTAAGCCAAGTATAGTGTTGTAAGTCTGTCATCACAGCACTTGTGAGTTTAGGGCTGCATAATGGTGAGTTAGGGTCATCATGGCCATTTTCTCCAAACAAAAGAAAAAAATATCGAATGTATACAATAACTAATATGGAAACTAGCTTTACTTGATGAGAACTATAGTAAGATAAAACTGTAGTATTTCCAGTTTATGATACATATATCAACCCGGTGCTATCTAGGGTTGTTGTGTTAGTTGCCATTCTATTACTGAGTTAAAACACCACTTTTGTTTAAGAATTAGTCATGTCTTAATTTTACTATGCTTTCAGAGGGAAAAAGTCCATGAAAACAGTGAGAAGGCATGGCTTCAGAAAGAGCTGAGTGCTCTGTTCATGTCTTATTCCAAAAGAAAATGAAGCGAGAACTCTCCAGGAAGGATACATGTCTTTTGACACCTCAAAGTTCTCCCTAAGGTATACTCCTCCACTAAAGCCACACATCCTAATCCTTCAAAGACAATTCCACCAACTGCAGATCAAGTATTCAAGCATATGAGCCTATGTGGACCTTTCTCATCTAAACAACAACAGCTTCGTAAGACACAATTTGCATCATGCAATTACTGTACAAGCATCAAAATGTCTGTTCATTTAGCAGGCATATTTTTTAAGTGTCTTTAGAGACATACAAGGTGTTAGTGTCTTTTTCAAATCAGAATGCTTGCAAGGAGCTAGACCTAAACTCTTGTGAAGGAGCTCCACACAGGAGAAGCTAATGCCTATTAGTTGAACTCTTTCAAATAACAAATTTCTTCAAAGAAAAATAGTGAATTTTCAACTGAGCACAAGGAGAACAAAATATATAAATAAAGACTTAGAAGTGTGTCTCAAGGGCACTAGACCATATGAGATATCTGCATGGCATTCCTTAATCAGGTCCCTTTGATGTCTAATGTCATGTGATTTTAAAGGGGAGACCTGATCAAATATCTACTTACCTTAAAAAGCAGAGTTTGTAATCTAGAGTACCTTGATGACACAAGGATTGGGGAAGATGCTTACAGGGGAGGGTTTGTTCATGGCAGCAAGAAGGGCTCAAAAGCAGCCTTAGCAATACAAAACCCAGCTGATTCAGGGAGACCACTGACACAGCTTGAATTCTTGATGCTCCCTACCAAAGTTGCTTCATTGTACTTCTCTTCTCCAGCTAGTGTTTATGACTCATACAACTTCGATCAGCGCCTCACATAAATAGTTATTTTCTGAGTATCCTGCTTGTTATAAATCTCATGACCTTTCCTGAGACTAGCAAGATTTATTACCTTTTGAGTCTTATGAGCCTCCAATCTCTCTCTAGAAGTGAATGATTAAATTTGAAAAAAAATATAATTATAAATTAACTGTGTAAGAGATCCACTAAGACTTGCTGAAATGACAACAACATGGTTCCTAATGACATAGTTATTTACCTGTAGAGAAAAGCACAACTGCACCCACAGCAGAGAAGCTTTTACCTCCAGTAGATGATAATTTACAAAGAGATTTCCAGGTGGATAATGTGCAGAGAGGGAGAAACTTTAGAGTACTCAACCCTAAATATGGTATCTTTATCTATTTTTCACCACAAAGGCTTGGAAAAATGATATAGAAGAAAAGGCAGACACATTTTTTTTAAATTGAAAATGGATTCTTCTCTCATACAATACAACTGCTTCAACTCCCTCTACTACTCACAGTTACTCCTTCCTACCTCTGCTGCCCCCAGGATTCACTCAGTGTCCCATCAGAAAAGAACAGGTTCCCAAGAGAAAACAACAAAACACATACGAAAAAAAATAAGACAAAACAAAAGCCCTCACACTGAACTGGACAAGGCAACCCAAAGGAGGAAAAGAATCCCAAGAGCTATCAAGAGACATACCTGTTTCAAGTTAGAAGGCAGACATATTTTAAGTACAATAAGTGATAAATGACTTCTAGGAAACAGTATTTTTCAGACAGGACAGAATTGATATATATTGATGTGGGATTCCCCTCTGTATGCTGTGAATAGCATTGGTGAATAGAGAAACTGCTTTGAGCCTATAACAGAGCAGAGCAGAACAGAGCTAGGCAGGGAAAACTAAACTTAATGCTGGGAGGAAGAATGTGGAGTGAGGAGAAGCCGTGTAGTCCTTCCAGAATCAGACATGGGAATTTTAGCCGGTGAGCCACAGCCAAGTGGTGATACACAGGTTGATAAAAATGGGTTAAATTAAGATGTAAGAGCTAGCCAATAAGAAGCTAGAGCTAATGGGCCAAGCTGTCATTTAATTAATACAGTTTCTGTATAGTTATTTCAGGGCTGAGCAGTCTGGAACAAACAAGCTGCCTCTTCCTACAACATATTGCTGGGAACCTTGATCCAGAAGGATTCCATGACCTGGGATGAATATGCAAAGTTGGAACAGCTAAGAAACTGTGGCCACCTGTTGTTCAACAAGGGGTCCTGGATAGCCTTAACTCTTCTTGTTTACACAATTTCAATGGTTTGCCTGAATAATTTTCCAATTAGAATTGTTCCTTTAGATTTCTAAAAATGTTAAAACAATTACCAGTTTTTTCCCTTGTCTCTTTGTTCTTCCATCTCTCAACTTGCCCAATTGGTAACCTTTATCTATTTGAACTAAGGCTCTGACTTTAGAAGCATAAGTATTGTTCCAAACCAGAAAGACGTTTCCTAACTAGGAACACCTACAGGTAGAACAGTGTGCCCAGTTGGCAGCATTTGCATTACAGCATCATGCAGGGTGAAAGACAGTTTTGTTTCTAGTAGTTAATATTTACATCCCATGGGATCTGAGTTCTCACAATCAACTGAGCAGTTAAAGCTGGATCAATTCATTCTACTTTCTGTACTAGTCCATCTCCTCTGGGAATCCATTAGTTTTCCCCATTTATCCTATAGGCAATATAACTTGGAAACTTCTATCAACACTTGCTAGTACTTATCCCTTGTTCTCATATCCTGCTCCTCTCAACTTCTTACAGTATTACCATAGCTAATAGAAATGAAGTTCTTATAATTTTGCTTCCCTCCTTGTTTCTAGACTGTCCTCATTAACTCCTGATATCATCTATTTAATAAGATTTCTCCAAGACTCTTATGATTAAAGTCATTCTTCCAGAACATTTATGCAAAAGCATAATATTAAACTTGATGAGTTACTGTGAGTCTTCCAGCTAGTTACATGATGTGTTGGAGAGGCAACATCCTCTTCTTAAGAAGCCTGTTTACACACAATGCTTGAAACATCAAAGCTTTAGGGACTAAATCAGGTCCACTGCATATTTTTTTAACAGCATTCCCTCTGACTCAATCAGAGGGGAGTCATCCTCGGGAAGTTTTCCGTTCGTAATAGAGATTTTTATCCATGACTGAGAAAGTGAAACTAAAGGGAACCAAACATATGGATAGCATAGGGAAAGCAAGGAGAAAAGGTATGCGCCTGGGGTCTTGCACAGAATTATGCAGTGACCTGTCCACAGTGGGTCAGGGTCTCCAGGGCCTTGCCACAAGCAAAGCTGTTCATGCTATTCTCAGGGCTTGCCCCCCCCCAAAAAAAATCACATGGTTCCTGCTACCATATATGAACTCACAGAGATTAGGGCAGTATGAAAATGATATTCATGATTCAAATCAGACAAAGATTCGTCACTAAGAAGAAGTGAACACAAAATCCCACCTCTAACCAAGAAGCCATTTGTAATTGTTACCTGCTGGAAAGTAGAGTATCAGTTTTTTTCCAATGCAGTGTCACTGACTTATCAACAATACTCCAGGACAGGCTCAGGCAGTAGGCGGCCAATACAAAGCAAATGCCGTGGAGTGTGTCAGTGTATTCTCTTAATTTTGTTTAATTTCATTTTTTCTGAAAAATGTACACATATATATCATATATGTATATATAATGTCTTATAGATTTTCCTTTTGTAAATATCTAATTTAAATATTTTTAAACAATTGATTAGTTAGACATTAGGTAACTCTATTAATCACATAAACTTTATGTGAATTAAGTCAAAAATTCTGTTTAGTTTTTACCCGACCATTAGAAGTTTTTTTTTATTACTTTATTAATAGTAGGAATCAAACTTTCCACTTCCTCCCCTTCACCGTCTTCCCTCCTGCTCCTCCACCCTGTTTAGTTTTTACCAGAACATTAGAAGGTCTTTTTATTACTTTATTAATACTAGGAAACAAAATTTCCACTTCCTCCCCTCCACCTGCTTCCCTCCTGCTCCCCCACAGAGTTATTTATCAACACAGAGATAAACTAGATTGTTAGCTCTCTTCAAAAGGAATGAATGCTTTTAAACATTTTCTTTAAAATAGATTTATTATCATGTAGCATTAAGTGCTGTTCAGGGGCTGAGTTTGGACCAAAAAAATAACAAAATGATATAAGAAATGTGGTGAGAGAGCCAGAAACTTCCTCTGAAGAAACAATCAGGAGTTGGGGGTATTTCCACTGAAGTTACCCTGAACTGAGACCATGGCAGAAGGATGACGGATCAAGGTGCTGCACACCAATGCAGTCCCTTCCTGTGAGTTCCAATGGCACTTCCAGTGTTCTTCACAGGAAGGCACCTTTCAAGCTGGCTATATTGCTATGTTGGTATCTATTTGTTGATCACTGAACGTGTGTCCTGTGCTGTGGGAATCTGGCATCACGTGTTTGAGGTAAACATCTCAGAGTGATGGGAGAATGAAAGGGGAGCAAACTCAGGCACAGTGCTACCATGAAAAGGAAAGCTGCCTACAGGAGTCTGTGAATGTATTTTCTCAGTTGAGGCTTTCCTGATCTGATTACTCTAGCCTGTGTCACATCAACATAAAAGTATCCAGCAGACCATCCAAAAACTTCTCTCTGAAACTCAGTCCCTTCCTATTTCCATAATTCCCTTCATCCTCAGTGGCCTCAAGGCCCTTCACTTCCACTGGGCCTTATCCTAGTGAGGGTGACTATTTGTCTGCCATGAGCAAAGCAGCTTGGTCAGAAAAAAATTCACTTGGCTTGAACTTCTACACTGCTGTTTTTCACTATTGAAGGAAGTTAATATAGGAACTCACAAAGGGAAGAAACGTGGAGGTAGGACCTGATGCAGAAGCTGTGGAGGAGTGATGCTTAACTGGTTTGCACCTCATAACCTGTTCAATCTGCTTTCTTATAGAGTCCATGAACACCAGCCCATGGATGGTCCCACCCAATACTGACTGGGCACTCCCCAATCAATCACTAATTAAGAAAATGCTCTATAGGCTTGCCTACAGAAGTCTGTGAATGTATTTTCTCAGTTGAGGCTTTCCTGATCTGATTATTCTAGCCTGTGTCACATCAACATAAAACTATCCAGCAGGGCCCTTCTTCAGAGATTCCAAAGACTTTCCAGAATTAACAATGTTTTCAGGTCTGCACCAAGGGCTCTATATATAGAATATAGAATATATATCATGAATACTATCTCATGTTTCTTTCACTCTTGTTAATCCAAACAATGTTCCAGCAACTGCTTTCTAGAAGACAAACTTGATTCGTAGAGATTTCTGTCATTTTTACTGATATAGTCCATGGGGAAAATGATGAATAATTAGGGTTTTTTCAGAATTAATTATCCAGTGTTTGCTGGATATAGCCAGATAAAGAAAGAAGAAAGTTGTCAGAATATCTCAAACTCCTATATTTCTGAAACCTGACCGTATTCATATTAACGTACAGTCCAAGAGGTCTATACCTAGAGATCTTACAGTCTTGAATGTTTTCCCTAATGATGGATGTTCTAAGTGGATATTGTATAGTTTTGATAGGATTGACAGATCTCCAACACCTGTTCGACGAAAGAGAGATATTTTTATTCCTTCTTTCTTCTCTCCCCAGTTCTTTAATAGGTACAAATGATGAATCCTGGTTAATGGTTTTCCTAACTACCTTTAGTTATTCATTATCACAGAAAGTGTTCAGTTATGACTCAGTGGATTTAAACACAAGAATAATAACAATTAAAAGAAAAAAATAGGAAGATATGAAGTTGAAGACAAGACTCAGCAGTTAAGAATGTTTGCCACTTTCCAGGGGAACTGAGCATGGCTCTGAGTGCTAGCAACAGGCTTTCTCACAACTATCTGTAGCTCAAATCCTAAGAAATCTGACCCCCTTTCCACCCTTTGTGGTCAACTGCATACATGGGGTATACTTACAACCAAGGACACAGACACATGCATACAGTTAAACTAAAAGATGGTGCCGTAAGGCCTTTTGTTTGTTTCCTAGCCATCCAGCAGCTCAGACCCAAAATAATCACACAGAAGCTGTATTAATTAAATCACTGCTTGGCCCATTAGCTCTAGCTTGTATTTGCTAACTCTTGCATCTTAGCCTAATCCATTGCTAGTAATCTGTGTATTGCCATGTGGCTGTGGCTTATCAGCTAAAGTTCCAGGGTCTGTCTCCCGTGGTGTTACATGCCTTCTCTCTGAGTCTGCCCTTCTTTCTACCAGTATTCAGTTTAGTTTACCCTGGCTAGTTCTGTTCTCCCCTATCAGGCCAAGCTAGTTTCTTTATCAACCAATGGTTTTCACAGCATACAAAAGGGACTCCCACATCACCTCCGCTTTTCTGTTTAAACAAGTTGAAGGCTTTAAGTTTAACATAGTAAAATTACATATAACAAAACAGATATCAAACAAGAATTATTGCTACAATGTTTATATCTACTTTATCTCGTATAATAACTAAGGAAAACTATAACTATAACTACAAATCTTCAACTCCATCAAAGACTCCAGAAGGATATAATATTACCTAAGTATACAATAAGTTCATTGTAAGCAACTTCTAAAGTTCTAGAAATGACAGAAACATCTTGCCACCTGGACAGTCACCCAAACTTCTTCTGTACCATTTGGCGCATCCGTCTTTAGCCTACAGGCTCAGTCACTACCTTCTGTGTCCTGAAAAGTCATCCGTCCAGTTTGATCACATGCTCATTCAGTCCCAGTCCAGCTGGCTTTGGTGAGCTCCCATTAGCTCAGGCACACTGTCTCAGTGGGTGGATCAACCCTTCATGGTACTGACTTCCTTGGTCATATTCTCCCTCCTTCTGCTCTTCAACTGGACCTTACGAGCTCAATCCAGTGCTCCCATGTGGGTCTCTGTCTCTATCTCCATCTGTTGCCAGACTAAGGTTCTGTCTGGATCCTGTTAGCACAGGAGCAGGGCTTCTTGCCTGGCTCCCCATTTACTTCTTTTTATAATTGTCTATATTATTTTTCTTCTCTCTCCCAAGCCTACGTACATTTATCCAACACTGTGACCCATTAGAGGTCTTTTCCATCTGAATTTTTCTTTATTATGTATTTTAGTTATTTTCTGACAAGAACTGCTTATTAAAATGCTAAGCACTTCTTAAAAACCTAGGCTGCATCATTGCTGGGGAAATATGGCCTTCCTGATTGCCCTGCCCAGTCTGACATGGTAGAGGAGGTTCATTCACTGCCTCTGAGACTGCCAGGTAGGAGCTGTCCTCACCACCAGTTGGTCCATGTTGCCACCAAGTAACTTGCAGCACACTGTCCACAAACTGCATTTAAATGCTGGCCCCCTGATGCACGTCACACTGGCATCAGAGTCCAGAAAGAAGACATTTTAAAACAGTGCTACTTTTATTCTGTTACCATTGAATCAGAAAAACCTCTCTTATGGGAACTGCCACAAGTTGCCAGCCAGGAAAATAAAAAGTGGTTAAACTTTGTTTTTCTATGTCTAGAATTACTTTCCAAGCTTTCTCAGGTTTTATGTGGATTTAGTTGACCACATTGGCACACCAATTTCTTGCAGTAAGGCCACTTGTGTGTTTCCCAGCCTCCCAGCAGCTCAGATCTGAAATAACCACACAGAAACTCTATTAATTAAATCACTGTTTGGCCCATTAGCTCTAGCTTTTTATTGGCTAACTCTTGCATTTAATTTAACCAGTTTTTAGTAATCTGGGTAGCACCACAAGGCTGTGGCTTACCAGCCAAGTGTCTGTCTCTGGTGGGGGCTACATGGCTTCTCTCTGACTCCATCCTTCTTTCTCTAAGGATTCCATTTAGTTTTCCCTGCCTAGTTCTGTTCTACCCTATCAGTCCAAGCCAGTTTATTTATTAAACAATGGTAGTCACAGCATACAGAGCTAAATCCCACATCAAAAATAGATGTAAAGTTGGGAGAAAGATTTGCTTATGGTTACCCTAGAGGAACTGAATGGAAAATGTAGGTGCTTATGTCCAAAATATATTATATGTATGTATGAAAATTTCATAAAAAGAAAATATTTTACAAAACCATACATTATATTTGCTATGTTGTGTTTATTTTTTCCAAGCTGAAAACTAACCCAAAGGCCACTAGTGAGCAGAACATTTAGAAATGCATGGAGTTAGATTTTTATGTTGATTTTCTTCTAATATAAGTACTTCTTTTGTGGAGAAAAATAAGAAATAGAAAATTCAGATCATTAATGAAAATTGCAAGATTCACAAGGCCTCCCCCTAAAGTTACAGAATTTATATACTATTACTGGGGAGAGGAGGTTTAGGGTCAGAATGTCTGGATACATGCAGGGAATTGCAGTGATGCAGTTTTAATGGGTTGTCACATGTGATGGGGTTGACCAAGTTTACATTGATTTGACAGAATTTCTTAACTAACTCATGGCCTATATGCCTGTAATTACATAAAATATACACATTGGTTCACTACCTAGATGAGCGAATTTTTCTAACGTCAAAGATAAGATGCTTATTCATCTTTTCTAAAAAGATATTGGGCAACATTATATAACAAGACTATACAAATGGTTTCTACTGAGTTATCTATTCAGAGATTTTTGAGTTTTCCTAATACGTAACACTCTAAAGCCAAACATTCAAAATTTTTGTTGAAAACAAATAAAATAAAATTTGTGTTGTAATTCATATTTCCTTATTATATTCATATATCTGTATTGTTACCTTTGAAAGTAAACATTCTCTGAATGGCTATATTAATATAAACATAGTCTAAAAAGATGATATTATGTTGAAAATATAGAATGAAAACTAGATTTTTTACACTAAGTACACTCTGAGATTTAGGTTATGATATGATCCTCAAATATCCCACTATGTATTCTGTAATTATATTAATAAAATATAAGAGCAAATTTTCTTTGTTTTGAGTATATAAAGAATTCTATAAAACCTTCAGTCACTGAGAATGCTCATGTCTTCAAAACACAAGCTAAGGTCAAGGCTTTTCTGATCCAATCCACATTCCTACAGTTGTTTCTTTGTGAGTAAGCCTAATACATTATATTTAGTCTAATACCTTTAATTTGTTTTGGTCCATTGAACTCATCAATACTCATTTGCATCTTGATTCTGTCAGCTAATCTACTTACTAACATATCCTAAATTAGATTCACCTTCAAAGATGCCTCATTATACTATCTATGTTTCAGAAATAAGTGTAGAGCAAGACAGGCTCTATTGAGTGGTATTCAAATACGTTCCTGTAGACTACATCAATCAATGGATCACCATTTCAAGATCTACCCCTTCACCCAATTACAAATCTACATAATTGTATATGCATTATCATCATAAATGCCTACTTCATTACTTTACACTTCACTGATAGGAATGCTTTTAGATATAAGTCTATACATATAGGTATGAAATGCCTTATCAAATTTGTATTCATCATAAAGTTTCATCATAATAATTCTTTATGTCATTGTTAGCAATGGCAAAAGGAAAAATTGCAAGATAGTTGTTTTTAGAAGATGATAATTTATTGAATTAAGATCTTTACTAGAACTAATTTTAATATGGGAATTGAGGACAACAGACAGTACAGCCTTCAACTAAAAATCATACATTGGTAAACTCACTTGTTGAGTTTCTCTTCTATACAGGCTAAAGTCTCATGAGCACTCCCAATTTAACTTTGACCTTTCTCCTCCAGCCAAGTTCACATTCCCTGACTGCTACAGAATCTTTCATTCAGTAAACCAGAATCATAACAAATATACAGAAGAATTCTTTCCCAACAAGTTAAGAATATATTTGTGTTTAAATATTAGGCTTTCTAGGCACGAAGAAATGTAAGAAGCTTGTTGTTACTTATCATCATACATGCCTACCCAACACACCACTGAAATTTAAAAGACTCCAAGTCTAATTCGTTACCTATACTTCCTGATTACTACTCCACATTTTGATTTAACAATAAATTCACCACAGTTATAATTGTGTTCTCAAACTAAAGTGAATGTACCTATGGATAAGTAGTACATATAAATTATTTTATTTCTTTACATTGCATCTCAGATTAATACTATAAACAGGATTTTTTCCTTTTTTCTCTTCTTATATTTTTGCATTTTATTAAAAATAGACTATACTCTCAGAGAAAATAATCTGATTACAGTTTTCCCCACTTCTACTCTTCTCAGTTCCTTACCACCTTCCCTCACTTCCACATCTTCTCTCTTTCTTTATCTTATTAGAAAAGAACAGGCTTCTGTGAGAAAAAAACAAAAAAAAACCCAAGAAAAATATAAGATAAAACAAAAATAACCACATTTAACTTTGACAGGGAAAAGAAGCAGAAGGAAAAGAGACCAAGCAAAGGCACTACTCCAATCAGAGAGCCCCTCATTCACATACAGGGGTTCCACAAATTTACTAAACAGAAAGCTATTATATATGTAGAATACCTAGTGCAGTCCGTGTTGGCACTGTACTTGCTGCTTCAGTCTCTGTGAGTTCATATAAGAATTTTTCACTTGATTCAGATGGCCATCTCCTGGTGTTCTCCAATCCCTCTGCGTCTTACACTTTTTCTGACTCCTCTTTTACATGGTGCCTTGAGCTCTGAAGGGAGGAATTTGATAGAGACATCCTGTTTTAGATTTGTGAGTTCCAAGCATCTTCTCTCTGTGCAATGACTAGCTGTGAGTCTCTACATCTCTTCCACGTGCTTCAGGAGGAAGTTTTGGTTATGTCAACTGAATAAGGCACTGATCTATGAGTATACCTGAAGAACATTAGGAGTCATTTAACTGATACAAATTTGTTTTATACCAGTAGTGCTTGGTTTTAACTTAGGTTCTGCGCTATCTAGTCTGTAGTTATTGGTTACTCAAGCAGTGTCAAGTATGAGTTCTATCTTGTGAAGTGAGCTTAAGTCAAACCAGACATTGGTTAGCTACTCTCACAAGCTCTATGCCACCACTGCCCTAGTGTATCTTGCAGGCAGGACAAATTGTAGGTCAAAGAGTTTGTGACTTGATTGGTATTCACATTTGCCCTTTGATGACTTGCATAATGTCTTCACATTCTAAAGGCATTAGAACATAGAGATGAGGGCTCCATGTAGGCACCACTTCTACCTCTTCATGTTCAATGAGTTCTGCATGTATTGTTTTTGGCATTCTAGCCCTGTAATTAGTTTGCAGAGATCAACCCTTGTCTTTGCAACAGCCTGGGTTGTTTGGGTTTTCCCATGTGACTCCCTTGGACAATAACTCAATCAAATGCAACCAACTTCCTTTACTGGAAGCATCGTTTGGTAACAAGAGGTGGCCAGTTGTGACTATCTCCCCCATTATTACAATACTTCATTAGGATCATCTTCATATGATGTGAGAGGTCCTTCTGTCTGTGTGTTGCTTTTATTGATGGATTTTTTTCTCAGACTGATTGTTTTCTAGCTCTACTCATTTGCCTACAAATTTAATTATGTCTTTTCTTTAACAGCTAAGTAATAATCCATTGTGTAGATGTATCATATTTTCTTAAACAATTTTTCTGTTGATGAATATCTTGGTTGTTTCCAGTTTCTGGCTTATGATGAATAAAGCAACAAGCAAAACAGAACTTTAACCATAAACCATCTGACAAAATCCTGAACACCTGGCATGTTAAATCCCCCTTTTGTGTTGCTAATATTTTTAACTTAATTTAAATCAGTTTTCATATATGATTCTGTTGAATTCTGATCTATGTCTTGACCATCTCTTCATTCCATTGTGTTCAAAGGTTTCTGCAGTTTACTTTCATCTTTAATTTTTATATTCACTGCATATGCTAATTCCTCTACTTTATTTTCTAATTCTGACATTTTATCTAGTCGATCTGTTGTATATAAAATCTTTCCCACAAGTTTTCTAACTGGGCTAGAGTGTTTTTCATATCATATTTTTTCACATCAGTTGCCTTCAATTTCTATGTTTCCATTTATTATAGTTTTTAAGCCATAAACATTCCTCATGATTTCATTCGGGAATATGTTTTTCTTTTCTCAGATACATTCAGGCATTTATTTATTGCTCTCCTTTTTAAGTTCATTTAGCTCTCTTCTGTTATTTCATGTCATCTTTAAGCATCTTGTATTATTTGATCTAGCTTATGGTTTTATGATAATTCTGTGTAACAATATTTATCTAAACAATCATCAGTACAAAATATTCCTGTAATATTAGTGGTTTGGGGGGCAAGTAATAATTAGTTTCCATGTCGTTTGTGATTTGTGTTGTGTTATGACTGCACACACATCTTCCCATGTTTAGAGCCTAATGTGAGTTGGAGTCTTCCTTATGCTTGAATGCTGCAGGTCCAAAACAGCAGGAAGTAGATACAAAGCATGCTGATGGCAAAGGTACAAATTTCCGAGGGTATTGACCATTGAAGCCTGGTGCCTGAATTGTTCTCATTTAGAAATATCTTTATGAGAAGATGCTGCAGAATAGCTTTGTCCTGGGTGAATTCTCCTGAGATTGAAGATGGAGCAGATGAGAAATTGGAGATGGACATATGAATATAAGTCTGCTACTATGAGTCAAGATTCTTGAGAGCACTCAGTATTCAGTCCGAAGCTTTACAGTGTGGACAGGAAGATGGTAGTCTTCATTGTCATGAGCCACACCAAGAAAGTTCAGTAGTTCTAGTGTAACTAGAACCAGATCTGAGAGGGCGGAGATGCGATTTACCGGGAAGATTTATTGTTTTACTTTGCTTTTTAAAATTATAACTGATATCTTTTTTATTTTGCTTTTTAAAATTATAACTGATATCTTTCCATAAGTTATTTAAATATATACACTTATACATAACTGTGTTTATGATATATGATCATACCTGACTTTCATACCTTTCTTCCAATTCTTCCCATATCCCTTTTTATGTCTCCCCACACAAAGCCACATTTACTCTTGTTTTTTAATTGATGTTCATACAAAATCGAAAACAAATTAATTATTTTATCTGCTAATAGAAATTATTTCTGGTGATTATTTTTTTAAGTGTTTTTCAAACATTATATCTTGATTATTTTCTGCCCCTCTTCCAACTCTTCCCAGATAGTCCCCATTTCCCTAAAAAAAATCTTTACGTTCTCTCTCTCTTTAAAAAAAAAGGTAAAAGATAAAACCTCTCAGAGAACAAACTGACACTGTGGTCACTTCATCCTCTCAGTGTAGGAATATCTTCTGTCTTGAATCTGTGCAGGTCCTGTGCACAGTATCACAGATTCAGTTAGTTCATATGTGCATCTGTCCTACAAAGTCTGGAAGACACTCCTTCCTTCGAGTCATCCATCACCTCTGCTCCTTACAATCTTTCTGCCTTCATAGATCCCTGAGCCTTGAAAAGAGGGGTTTGATGAAAACATCTCATTTAGGATTGAGTGTTCCAAAGTCTCTCACTCTCTGTACATTGCCAATCATAGTTTTCTTTATTAATTTTTACTACTAAAAGAAGAGTTTCAATCATGAAGGGTGAATTAGCCACCAATATATGAAGTACAACGTAACTCTTTATACATATAATAGTCCATCAATCAGGACAAAGTTGGGAGAAACCATATAAATTAAATTAACCATATATTTACTTTCATGATAGATTGTTTTTGTTTTGATTTTGAGATGTTTTTAAATCCTTCATAAAAATGTTTTTGTTCTCTATATTTTCTATATGCAATCAACTATAATGGTACCACATTTTGACAAAAAATGTCTTATGTTAGACATTTTTAAGTATAAATCCTACAATATTCACTTGACAGTAGTATTAAAATGAAGGTCTATAATCATTAATCATTTCAGTCTTTTTTTCTGGAGTAAAAGGTGATGTTTCATTCATGCAAATTTTATGGGTTCAATTTATTTTTGAAAACAAGGATTACTATTCTACATTGACTTGAAGGTTGTGTGCAGTGATTTTCCAGGTGACCTCATTGGGAAGAACAAGTTAGATGGTGTAAACTCTTTCCTATAAACAAGAATCATAGGATTATTTAAATGTTCGTGTTTTCCTTTTTGCTACGGTTTGTTCCTCAAATAAAACATGTATAATAAGAATGATTTGTTATAAATGTCTTTACTACTAGAATTTATTCTCAGCACTTGAATTAAAATGTTTACTTTATGAAATCAGAAGATATATAAATATGTGGCTTTTTGATATATTTGACTTTTATTATAATTTTGTTTTAGAAAAAGGAAGGACTTAGATAGGTACAGATTGCTGAAATACAGTACAATTCATATGCTTGGAAAAAGTTGATCACGGTGGTGTTTGCAAAGCACTTAATTTGACATAGTGCCAAAAGAAACATGTCTGCATTAATATGACCATTAAATATGACTTCTACAGTTAGAAGCAAAAAAAATCAATGAATTCATGAAAAATGTAAACAAAAGTGATAAATGTTTTAATAAGGACTAGTGAAAACTAAGCATGCTTAAGGTTTAAAAGAAAGGTATGTTCATTATTCAGTGGTGAATTACGCTTACTATTTCAAAATAAGTTGAAATCTATAATTTTATGTGTCATAAATCCACAAACTTTTTGTTTTACATATGAGATGTAGGTAATTAAAATTTTTTGTATAACACATTAACTCTTCTAGGATAATAGGATGATTTATTATTTATTTTGCTTTTAATTTAAATTCCTGGTTTGTTTTACTATATATAAATTGATATGAATATATCATTTATCACACAAATTAGATGTTAATAATGCATTTCAATGCTACTTCAAGAGTTTAAATAATATATTAGAAAATTATTTTTGAGTATTAAAGACTAGGAATAAAAATTGGAACTTTGCAGGATAATATTTATTTTCAAATATTCTGCATATTATTCACAATTGAAATTGGACTTTTTGGAAGAGTAATTTCTTATTAATAGAATGAATACAATATACAGTGAAGTCATTAGATGCAAATATTAAAAAAGTAAAATGCTTTTAAAACTGTCATAAATGTATCAGGAATATTGTCAATCTACACATATCAATTTTACTTAAATTGTCATTTTAAATTAATTTTTCTTTCTTAGCAACAGAAAAAGCCCCCAAAACATTGACAACACTACATCAATATTCCTACCATTGGGAGAAACCTGTAAATTGTATAATGTATAGTATTATCTCTGGCTGCTCTCATCAAATTCCAGCAGCAACCACCATATCCGTAGTAGTAAAATATTTTCAGATACAGTGATATAGCCATTGTCATATATGTACTAAAGGAGAAGAACTTCCTATGTCTAAGAATGACTTTATTAAATATAAGATGTTGAAAATACAGGAGCTCTTTCAAAAGTCAGAAATATAAACTTTCTGAATTTACTAAAGCTTGTTCAGTATTTAAAAAGAAATGCAAATTTGCATTCACAACCTAGTAAACATTTTAATGGGAATAAGTAATTGGAAAAAGTGGGATGGGATTTCAGAAGAGGTGAGTAGAAGAAACTGTAAAAACTACATTCTATTAAAAAATATCTATTTCCTTCAATAGAGTAGAATAGGATATCGTTTAATGATGGCATAAACAAAAGTATTTCATCATAGAAATTTTGTATAATTTATTTTTAGGGGTCAGTTGAAAACATTTCAAATGATTGCAATGAAGAAAGATTTTTCATTTATATTAGCAATGTAAGGAAATCAATACCAAGAAGTAGGTATCATGCTGCAACACTGTTATAAAGTAGATCGGTTTCCCATGTTCTTGTGGATGACCTCACAGCCATGCTCATTCGGTTACTGGGTATAAAGAAACTAATGAGTGCTTATAGTTGGAAGGGAGACATGTTAGAAGAAGAAGTAACAGGACAGATATGATCATAGTCGTACATATGTATAAAATATTCAGTAATTCATAAAATATTAAAACTAATAAAATTAGATTATTTATTTTAATGTTAAAGATAAAATTATTTCTTCTAAATTATTAAATTATTTATCATAAATTTGAATGATGGATCTGTATTTAAAACAGTCTACTATTTTGCAGAAGATCCATGTTTATTCTTAGCACACACATTGTTTGAATGAAAATTGAGTATAACTCCAGCTCCAGGGCTCATGTTCCCTATACATGAACATAACCCTACAGAGACAAGCATGTTTAAACATAGTTAAAAACTTGGAAGCTTATTAAATGTAAGATCATCAATATAATTCATACTTATGTCAACATTTATACACATAATTTTGCTCTTGGTGTTATACCTTCTGCCTTCCTCATAGCTGATACATAGAAAAATCTCATTAAATAATCATTGGTCTAAATGGTTCTGGTTTTCTATTTAATTTATTAGTAAGCAATGTTTTACAAATGCTCATTTTTATCTTCGTCTCGTGCTTTAAAATTTGCCATATATAATTTTATCATATTTCATTTATGTTCTACATGAAATGTATGTTCTACATAAAATGTCTCATTTCATTATATTGATTTCGGTGATGCTAGGACCCTGGTACAAGTGTTAATCACTTCAGTTCATTTCATTAACATTTTTGTGTCTGTACAAATCCTACCTTCAAAGTTGGTACAGAATCACATAAATTCTTAAAAGAACTGTTGTAAATGTTTCTCGATTATTTTTCCATGGATAATTTTCTTTCTCTAAATTGATACTGAGTCCTAGAAGTAGGCTCACAATGTCATGTGAGTATGTAAGGACTCAAAATATTTTATTAAATTGTACCCCGTCTATTTACTAGGGGCCACCTTGACTATAGGGATCCTCATTATGTCAAGAGACTCAGGTTAAACAACTTCAAGTGGAACTCCATCTGCCCAGTAAACATTGCTGGTATATCAATCACAGAGATTCACTCCAAAATCTACTGTATGTACATCTTTTAAGGCTGATGGAGGAGGAAAGAAGGTTTTTAAACTGTTTTAAAATTTTCTAAAAGGAATATAATTATAACCCATCCAACGTCATTATTAAAGACCAAATGTAGTCATCAGATTGAAAAGACAGGACAGATGCAAAAAATACTTTGAGCGTCACATTCCTCTAAATCAAGGCTTCTGAAACACTGCATAGTTGACATTTCAGACCTGATTCTTTTCTCGTTATAAAGGGCTAACCTGTGTGTGGCATAGGAAATGTACATACCTCCCTGTTTTGGCTCATTTGGTGCAAGAAATACCTCTACATTTGCGAAAAGAAAAATGTCCCTGGATATAACGCAAATACTCAGCATGTGGAAAACCATTTGTGTTTGCAATCATTTTTCACTTTCTGGCCCTCAAATGTGGTGTACCTTTCCTAGGACAACACTGAAATCTTCCAGAAAGACTTTAGGAACAACTCAAGAAGGAGGACAGGTCTGTTGAAACATTGATTTCTCTCAGATTCATATCAATTTCTTCTTACGACAACTACGCTGAGCATACCATGACTGAAGAAATACCCAATTTATAAGAAATGTAAATGCACAAAAACAGTAAAGCCTGTCCAATCACTTCAGCCAGAAACTAAGGAAAGTATTATGCAGTAGTTTATTGACGAGTCTGTGTAGAAGTTGGAGAAACATAAAGCTGGGTACTTGGCAGAGATAGATCAAAAAAGTTCTGGGTTCTTCCTCAACAGTCAAATTTTCACTCTGGTGCATGAATCTTTCCATATGAGATATGAATGAAACTTCCTTTTCACTTCAAATGAAGTCTAGTCCTTAGTAGGTCTTTAGAGGATCACAGCACACATTTCACACCTGAGATCAGGAGAGTTTCTCAGTCTTTTAGAAGGTTCTCAAAAAAAAAAAGCTGTGCAGCTTCCCCAAGCTACATTTCTCTCTATCCAAGATGATGTGGTACACTAGTCAGTTAAATATTGGAAGTATTGCTGAATTTTTCGAGGAAAAGGTATCATTCCTTAGTAAGTGATGTTTGTAAGTCAAGAGAACTTAATTAACCAGAGGCTAATACTTCAGTGCAAATAGTTAGCATTCCCTAGAGCTATAGAATAATCTGCAAGAATTATAACTTCAAGTTTACTGATACAACAAACTAGAAGGCAAAAGTAGACTGACTGATGTGGGTAAACGTACACAATGACGGCAAAGGAGAGGTGTAAGGCTTATTTAATACACAGCCCATGATGTCTAACTTGAAAAGGAAATTGACTATTTTGCCAAGAATTCCAGGGCTTCTAAGAATCAGTTCTGTTTGTTCTCCACCATGCAAACTGTCCTGATTCAAAGGAAAGAAGATTTAAATACATTTTTTTGGAGCCTCATGATAGAATGTACAGAAACAATGATACATTTCTGATTGGCCCTTGTATTTAACACCAGCCTTAGAGGGTTGAGTTTAGCCAACTAACCATTTAATGGTTATTATTTTGAGTAATAATAAGAGTAATGATTTTAAAGCCAGATGGAACCCTGCTGATGGCAATATCCTGTAGAGCTGAGTGACACAGATATTTATGTTACTATAAGGTTGTTTTTCATCTGAATCACTCTGTTTTTGAACATGGGTCCAGGAGTCATCTAGTGAAAACACTTGAAAAATGATTAATTCCTAGAGATAAGAATGCGGCAGTGACTGTAAAACACTCTTTTCCCCAAGAGCTCACAAGGAATTAAGGACTTCTCTCCTAGATCTCCTCCACATTATTTGTTCTTTCCTGAGCATTAGGTGAAACATGGATGCAGTATGCTGCCCCATTTCTTTCTTTCTTTTTAAAATATTATTATTATAAAAATATAAATTATATAATTATATAAAAATAAATATAAAATATAATTATAAAAATTATTTTTATTATAAAAAAACAATTCAAATTCCCACTTCTTTCCCTCCTCCCACTTCCCTCCTACTTCCTCCACACACCCGCTCTGACAGCCCCTCCAATCTTGAGAGAGGGCAAAGCACCCTACCCTGTGGAAAGTCCAAGGCCGTCCCACTACATCCAGGTTGAGCAAGGTTTACATACAAAGAGAATAGGATCACATAAAGCCAATACATGCAGTAGAGATAAATCCCAGTGCCATTGTCATTGGCCCCTCAGTCTGCCCCAACTGTCAACCACATTAGGAGGGACTAGTTTGATCCTATGCTCATTCATTCCCAGTCAAGTTGGAGTTAGTGACTCCCATTAGCTCAGTCACATTGTCTCAGTGGGTGACCACCTTATGGTCTTGACCTCCTTACTCATACTCTCCCTCCTTCCACTCTTCAACTGGACCTCGGGAGCTCAGTTCAGTGCTCTAATGTGGGTCTCTGTCTGTTTCCATCTGTTGCTGGACAAAGGTTCTATGTGATATTTAAGAAAATCATCAGTCTGACTACAGGGCAGGCAAGTTCAGGCACCCTCTTTATTTCTTAGAGTCTTAGCTGGGGTCATCCTTGTGGATTCCTGGGAATTTTTCTAGAGTCAGGTTTCTTGCTAACCCCAAAATGGCTCCCTCAATCAAGATATTTCTTTCCTTGCTCTCATATCTGTCCTTCCTCCATCTCAACTATCCCATTCCCTCAAGCTCTCCCCACCCCCTTCTCCCCTTCCTTCTATCCCCTGCCCTTCCTTCTGTCCCCCACCCCCATGCTCCCAAATTTTGTCAGGCAATCTTGTCTCCTTCCAATTTCCAGTTGGATCTATATATGTTTTTCTTTGGGTTCACCTTATTACTTAGCTTTTCTAGGATCGCGAACTATAGGCTCAATGTCCTTTGTTTATGGCTAGTATCCACTAATGAGTGAGTATATACTATATTCATATATTTGGGTCTGAGTTATCTCACTAGGATAGTGTTTTCTATTTCCATCCATTTGCATGCAAAATTCAAGATGTCATTGCTTTTTACCGCTGAGTAGCACTCTAATGTGTAGATGTGCCACACTTTCTTTATCCATTCTTCTGTTGAGGGGCATCTAGATTTTTTCCAGGTTCTGGCTATTACAAATAAGGCTGCTATGAACATAGTTAAACACATGTGTTTGTAGTATGATTGAGCATTTTTTGGGTATATCCCCAAGAGTGGTATTGCTGAATTCTGAAGTAGGTTGACTCCCAATTTTCTGAGAAACCGCCACACTGATTTCCAAAGTGGTTGCACAAGTTTGCATTCCCACCAGCAATGGATGAGTGTTCTCCTTTCTCCACATCCTCTCCAGCATAAGCTATCATTAGTGTTTTTGATTGTAGCCATCTGACAGGTGTAAGATGGTAGGTATCTCAAAGTTGTTTTGATTTGCATTTCCCTGATAGCTAAGGATGTTGAACATATCCTTAAGTATCTTTTGACCATTTGAAATTTTTCTGTTCAGAAATCTCTGTTTAGTTCAGTATACCATTTTTAATTGGTTTATTTATAATTTTAATATCTAATTTGTTGAGTTCTTTATATATTTTGGAGATCACTCCTTTGTCTGATATGGGGTTGGTGAAGATCTTCTCCCATTCAGTAGATGGCCTTTTTGTCTTATTAACTGTGTCCTTTGCTTTACAGAAACTTTTTCTGTTTCAGGAGGTCCCATTTATTCACCATTGCTCTTATTGTCTGTTTCATCTGGCATATATTGCAAAGGTTTCCAAACAGCAGTTATCCATGCTGGCTAAACATGTGATTCTTTACATTTGTCTTTATTGCTTCTGAGCATCTCCTTCCTCGCAGTGATATTCAGAGTTGTTTCCAACTAAACAGTGCACAGAAGAAGTATAAGCTCAGGGTTTTTTCTATTCAATGTGGAACTAAAGAGACAGGGCTGACAATCACTATCAGAGAAGAAATGAAGAGTAAATGATGAGCTCTACTCACAAATGTTCAAATGATAACATCTCATTAACTTTACAACACCTAGATAGTCTCAAGAAAATTAAGGGTATAATTCTGAGAATCATAATTACCTAAGAATTGTCATTTTCAGAATAATGATGTGGGAAATTAAGCCTTTTGCTTCTAAAATAAGTAACATGGTGTCTAATATGCAATCAATAAGATCAATATTTATAATGAACAATAACAATAGGTATGGCTTTAGTATATGTTTGAGAGTAACTAAGAAATATTGCTTGCTTGCTTAGAAATAATAATAGGATATGAAGTGGACCTCGGTGTACTGGTTGTAAGAGAAGGAAGCACACACATGTACACCCATGTATATATACATGTCTACACACAACTTCTTCACATTCCTCAACAAACCCAGTCTCTGTTGTTTTCTAGTGGCTTCATATTTTAGCCCTTCTGGTTATAAATAATTGTCTCTGTTTTGTGTGAATCATTAATAATTATGGGTGAATAAGAAAGATTTGCTCATACAGGCTGGGACATTGAACTAATTGGATATTTTTAGACCTCAGATGAAAGGACAATGAAAGAAGTGCCAATTTTTCATCTTTTTATAATGTTTTATCCTTCCATTGTATATAAGCTAAGCCTGTGGCACAATACTCTAATCACAAACTAGTTATCTCTTAATTCAGTTTCATATTACAAAATTGAGTTTCATTTGGCAAAAATAATTCTCATTGCATAAACAATATTTGAAGCATTTCTCAGTATTAGCTATTGTAGACTGATGCTGGTGTCATGGAACCCTCTGTACACTACTTTGATGTGATACACAGCAATGTCAAAAAGAGCCATTGTGAGGGTTTTCTCATAAATCTGTGGATCTTGCAAAATAAATATAATTCTAATGCTTACATATTATACCATATTTTAATGATGATCGATGGTCTGAACTCATATAACTAAGTATATGGGGGAATAGAGTTTAGTTTCTTGTCAAATGTCATGTGAGTCGTTCAAATAAAAGATAAAATAATATAGTTTCATTATTCAGAAATGTTTTTTACCTTAACTTCTACAAGGATTAGTCATTTTATTTTTTGTAAAGGGTTCTGAGTGACGTTTATCAACTTTAAATATGTTTTTGTTTATTTGCTTTGCATTCATTCCCATATAAAAAAATCAGTATATATATTTTCCAGAATCCCAAAATCTAATGTAGATGAATCTAATAGGAGATACTCAAATAAGACTTGGAACTAGAAAAACAATTCATTTGTCGTCATTCATCATGTGAGGCTTTGAAAAGGCTCATGGGTGTTGCAGCAGCTGACTAGGCATACAAAAGCCACCTGCTGTCCTCAGATGTCCATAAGAAATAGCAGGCAGCCGGACTCCACAAGTCTTCATGTGTTTTCCTGTTTAATCAACATGAGCTGAGCCATCTTTGCCTCTGGCATCAGTCTAGGTCTTTCAATAAGAGAGCAAGGCATTTTCAGTGTGTGTCCATTCACCTTGTATGAGGAATCTAGTATGCTTAACTTTTCCCAGATGAAACCTAGCAGTGTAGAAAGTACTAAGTGAAAGTTAGTCCATGCATGAGGGGCAGGATTGTATTTGAAAAAAATTTTCCAAAATTCATGCTTATAAAATTAAGATTCTATATCAATTGTTGGAAGACATTTTAGACAAAAACAAGCTTCTGCTGGATGGTTTAGTGCTGTGATCACCACTGGTTTGTCAAGGGCTTTCCTATCTCCTCTCTCTATGCTAAAGGATATGTGATGCCTATTTATTTATTATCTATTTATTTATTTATTTAAGTACATATGGAAAGACATGAAAGTTTTACAATTTTAATAGGGTACCACCTGATATGCAACATGTGCATACAATTATAACGTTTAGATTAAGATAATCACATAACAGGTTTACCATTTATTTATGTTTGAACATGATGACAATCTTCTCTTGTAGTTTCTCAATTGTAAAAATTCTATTTTTGTTCTTGATGTTCAAATATTGTACAATAAGACATTGAAGCTTCCTGATCTTAATTATAATTTAATATACATTAATAACCACTCCTTACCTAATCAAGCCTTTCCTCTACAATCTCATATTTCCTTTTCTCACATTTTCTGATGGAACTTAAAAACTAATCCTGTCTTATTTTACATTAAACTTACATACAAATCATAACTTATCAGCCTCATTAATGAATAGAGTTGTCATAGTCAAATATTAATTTAAAATATGTAAATCCTATTAAAGTTTACTAAATAAATTTCAAGTACATTTTCTGTTATTTTTTACAAGTTATACTAAAAATATAGATATATCACAGAGCAAGCCTAAGAATAGTAATTTAGGCCATTCATTTTCAAAGTCTGCATTTGAAATCGGTTGCCAAGTTATTGTACATTAAGTATATATTTGCACACATTTTTACCAACTTATGCCTGCAGCATTTGACAGCTCATACCTTATTCCATTAAAAACAATACAAAATTTAGAAAATTAAGAATAACATATGCTGATTTTTATTTTAATCATATGTTTTTGGCAGCAGCTTTCTCTAAAGTAGTAGCCATCTGTGCAATGAGTTATTTTATACATTTTGTTTTAGTTTTGAAAAAAATTCTTTTCTATCACTAACTTCTATGCATGAAACATGAATTTTAAGCAGCTGCATGACTTTGGGTTCAATTACAATAACCAATGTCTTCGGTTTGATAAACAATCTTTTAAGTAAGGAGGCACTTATATTCAAGTATTCTGTCATCATAATCAAGCTGTGAACTTTGTTTGGTTGATAAAACTCTAAAAATAAGGGGAATGTATACAGAAGCAGTTACTATTAAAAAGTGGCTGGCTATCTTATCTCACTGATGACAATTATCACCACAAGTACAAATAGGTCAGTGAAATTTATATGTTTTCTGTTGAAAATATCTCCTCAAGTGTGGGAGATAGGAAAAATGATGACTATATGAACCTAAATAAGTAAGGAATCATATAGCTGAGATGACTGAAGTGATAAGCATCAATATATTTACATTTTATTACAATAAACACTATAATAGCATTCTACTATTTATGGTCAACAATTTTCAGAATCTTCTCTGTTTTCTATTTGCAATGACATAATTTAGTTGTTTATCAGTCATGGACATTGAAAAGAAGAAATATAAATATGCTGACTTTGGTTGTGGAAACTTTAAAATGATATACACTAAAGAGTTAAATATGTTACATTTCATAAAGTTAACTGGTTCACAACAGTTCATAATATATTAATACATGATAATAAAGCTGATGACTTTCCCCGTGAATGTTAAGAAAAATACATTGACTTGAGTAATATAAAGGAAAAAAATGGAATTAGCAAAGAAATTTTCTACAATGGGTTAAATACTCTCCATAGAATAATAAGAAAATAATATTGCAGTGCCCATTATGATGATGTTTTATTGTGTTGAACTGCTAGAGATAACCTTGCCCTGCCAAGCAGCAGTGGGGATTTAGTATCATTTAGTGTACACTACACCCTAATTTTCAAATTATATACCTACCAATCAGTCCATAGACAGAAATTTAAAAAAGTCTAAAAGAAGCAAACACACACAGATTCATGGAAATGCTATATCAGTAACCAGGAATCCACCTACCCATTACCACAATGAGTAAATATTTGAAGTGTTCCAAGAACATATAAAGAAAACGTATGTTACATCTTCAAATGGAAATTTGGAAGGAAATGAGTTGGAGCATTTCTTTTCTTCTCTGTTTGGAAACATTTAAATAACACTAAAAATATTTATATTTTGAAGGTTTGATAAAATCACTTGTGAAGAATTTCAGACTTGTTTTATTTTGGTAAGGAGCTGTTTGACAGCTTTCTGAAATCTTACCATGATAATTGGTTTGTTTACATTTATACTTTCCTGGCAATTTATATTTTCTGAGAATCTGAAGTCAATTTTTAAGTTTATTTAAACAAAGTTAAGCAAAATATTGTCCTATAATGAGGTTTCTCATATGGTTCTTTGACTCTTTTCTTCTTATTTGATCAGATTAACTACTGGGTTAGCTACTTAATTGGAACTTTTTAAAGCCCCAGGTACTGGGTTTGTTCATTTGTTGGGATTTAAGTATTCCATTATTAACACACATTTCTATTTAGAGTGAGTTTTCCATTTGATTCCCCTAAGATTATTTTACTCCATTAAAAAATTAGCCTGTGGGCATTATTTATTCATGTGTACTTTGTTTGTGATTCACATGAATGCTACATAATAAAAATTTTAAATTTTCAGATTATACGTGAAGTTAAAATAAGAAAACTACCTCAATGTAAAAATGATATAAGTAATATGCATACAATTTTGTCCGGCCAAGAAGGGTTTGTCCATTTTGTTGGAGTGGTGTATTCATCTCTCATTGCAAAATTGTCTTAGGACCTTGGAGCATTTGCTTCCTTTTCTCCTTTCCCCTACTCTTCTTCCACTTCATTTTATTCCTTAACAAATATGCAGAGCTCTCATACCAAAGGGAATAAGAGACGTTTAAGTCTATAGCAATATTGGTGCCAATAGCCTAGAAATATTCATCCAGGTTAGCATCCATGGAAGCTAGTGGCATGTTAAGTTCACATATTCTAAAATGTGTCATGTAATAATCAGAAGAACATTTGGTCAGATAAGAACTGGACAGTGAAGGACTATTTATGGGGACAAATATTGCCCAAAACATATTGACTTGAGATTTGCAACATTCTAAATCTGTACCATTGCCAACCACGAATTTCTTTTTTTTCATATTTAATTTTTTATTATTGCATTATAAATAGTACCATTCAAAATTTCCACCTCCTCCGCTCCTCCCATTTCCCTTCCACTCCCCCACTCACCCTCCCTTTTTCCCCTCCAGTCCCAAGAGAGGGCAGGTTACCCTGCCCTGTGGGAAGCCCAAGGCCCTCTCGTCTCCATCCAGGCCTAGGAAGGTGTGAATCCAAACTGACTAGGATCCCAAAAAGCCAGTACATGCAGTAGAATCAAATCCCAGTGCCATTATCATTGGCTTCTCAGTCAGTCCCCATTGTCAGTCATATTCAGAGAGTCTGTTTCGATCAC